>JASCZW010007447.1:0-66247 GCA_034211315.2 Aedes japonicus | reverse complement strand
TAACAAAAACCTTTTCATGTTCCATTGATTTTTTTTTTCAGTGTATTTTATAACTGAAGCTAACCAGTGAAGGTTAAACGACGAAACCAGTGAAGGTTAAACGACTATGTAGTCATCTCAAAATGCAATAAAACTTCAGTTGTGATGTGAGACAAAGCGAAGCACGCATATTCACGTAGCAGCACTCAAGAAGTACGACTCAATATAGCATTTCATACGTGCTACTGTAATTTCTACCAAAATGTTTCTACCTCTTTTTTCACCTAACACTAGGCTAGGCTATTTAGTAGAATCGAACTATTTAATCGAAAGAAACGAATCAAGAGTTGTACCTAAACCAAATATAAACTAAACAAAAAAGTGAATCGGTGACATTCACCCTGTTAGGGAACGTCCATTAATTACGTCACGCAAAAAATGACTTTTTATAACCCGCCCCCCCCCCTTGTCACGTTTTTTGTATGGACCTTCACATTTTTTTGTATGGATCGTCACGTTTTCTCAAACCCCCCCTCCCCCCCTACTGCGTGACGTTATTAATGGACCTTCCCTTACTTCTTCAAAAAATAAACAATCCAAAGTGCAACCGTCATAACCTACGTACCATGTCATCAAGGATAATATACAAAATTCATTCCATAGGATATACCCATGAAATCGACGAATCGATGAGTATTTGTAAGTGATGTCGTGGATTGATAAGTCACAAATTGATTGACAAGTCACAATCAGTGAATCAAAATTCGTAAATGCATGAATGATAAAGACATTGTCCTAACTTTTCAATGTTGGGACAAAATATAATCATTATCATTGTTGCATAATCAACACAATAATGACAAATTGCATGGCAGTCGAATCAAGATATTAATGTTTCACAACATCCGATTGTTATTTTGGAAAGAGACAAGGCGGTGTTTGTATATTGCTTTGTATGCAACATAAATAAATTCAATAATGTCACATGTTGCATCTTACTGAAAAGAGACAATGTTTAATTTTATCCCTCTTTCTCTCTCAAAAATTTTGTCGAGTGATAGAGGATAGTTGATAAAGATGGAAGATCGATACCTACTGCTTAAATGAAAAACATACGATTTGGATAAATTTCAGTTTGTTCTGTTAACATGAACTAAAGTTTATCATGCATGTTGTTTTAATATCATAAGCAGTGTGTCAAATATTCTCTTTGTGTACCTAAAAACATAAGATAACCTTGACGAGTGATACACCCGTTATTCTCTCACTATGCAACAATGATATGATGTAGCTTGAATTTATTTCAACAACACACGAAGAAAACAACAAAATGTTGCATCGATGATGGGAAAGAGACAAGTTGCTGTAAGAAAATGTTGTGATTCGCACACATGTTGAACGATCTTGTTTGCCTGTAACAGCGACAAAATAACGTTTTGTCATTATTGCAACACACTACCGATAGCAACAATGCTTTATCAGCAACATGAAAAATAGCAACAATCAGTTGTTGCTGTCGAACAAATTACTGATCTGAATAATTATAATATTTGTTGTGGATAGACTTCCACCTGAAGAAAACTAACTAGTTCTAACTATAGTTTTTTCGGCTATACAAAGTTACGATATGCATTCAACCTTGTTAACTGAATCTTTTGGATGGTCAACAGACATTTTGAGATAAACTGGGATGTTCTAGGTAATCCAAACTGTTCTTGAGTTCTTAACATAGGATCTACAATTGCAACTGTAGCTTTTTAACTATCCAAATTAGCGATATGGAATCAATGAAGTTGATTGCATCTTTTGAAAGGTCAACCGATACTATGAGATAATTTGGGATGTTCTAGGTCAATCAAGCTGTCCTGGAGTTCAGAACATAGGATCTTCAACTGTAACGGTTGCTTTTTCAGGTATACTAATGTACGATATGTATTCAACCACTTTAATTGAGTCTTCTGGAAGGTCAGCAGACATAATGAGATAATCTGGAATGTTCTAAGTGATCCAAACAGTCCTGGAGCTCAGATCTTGGGATCAACAGGTGTAACTGTAGTTTCACGGCTATTCAAATTTACGATATGTATTCAACCATATTCAATGGATCTTCTGGAAGGTTCACCAACATTATGATGAAACCTGGGATGTTCTGGGGTATACTAGGCTGTACATTAGTTCATAGATTAGGATCTACCATTGAAACTGTAGCAGATGGGCAAATGTACGATATGTGTTCAACTATGTTCATTGGATCTTATGAACAAGCAACCAACATTATGAGATAATCTGGGATATTCTAAGTCATCCAACCTGTCCTCTAGTACTGAACATAGGATCTATAATTGTAACTGTACCTTTTTCGGTTACACATAGTTATGATACGTTTTCAAACATGTTTATTGAGTCTTCTGGAAGGTCAGCAGACATTATGAGATTATCTGGGATGTTCTTTATCAGCCATACAGTTCTGGAGCTAAAAAATTAGGAGCTGAAATATTAACTGTAGGTTTTTAGGCTATACAAATATACGATATGTATTCAACCATGTTCAGTAGATCTTCTTTTAGGTCAACCGACATTATTGGATAGTCAATCCTCACAGAATATTTTTTTGGCACATTATGGATATGAATCTCTAAAATTGGTTGTTGATTATATACTTCAAGAATGCATCTTGAAGTTGAAAAGTTATGATTGAATATGCCGAACAAAACTGATTTTCCCCGGATGTACCTTGAACATGCCAATAAGGTTTTGGGCAATTATCGAATTCAAATGTAATTAGAGATATCGCATGGAATGTTTTGGTTCAGATCAAAAACTGGCCACATCTCCATAGGTACCCGCAGCATGCCTGGATGTGGCCAGCGTTCTCATGAGCACTCTGTATCATCTTGTAATCGAATTCTTATGTGATTTGACGCGCCTCACGATAGCTTGGAAATATTTTACATAATATCTTCAAAAGTAACCCATACCCACCGGAAACACATTGTAACACTCCGGGTGAGAGTTCTTGATTTGGCGCAAACAATTTGTCAACAGAAACGTTTTCGGACTGAACTTGTAATTAAGACCCAGGCTAGAACTAAGATCCCCGTTCTCGGAACGAAATGTGTTTCGAACTTTTTGGGAAACATTTTCTTTGTCCTCTTTAACAAATGTAGAATCCATTTTTTTTATTTTTTTTAAACAACACAACGCAACAAAATGCACGGAGGAAATGCCACAAGGAACGGAAATTACTGATCGCTCAAATATTGTAAAAACAGCACAAGTCGGGATTTCAAAAGCTTTGATGAAACGTATGCAATAAATAGGGGAATGCCGCTAGAAACGGACAATGGTTGAAAAGATGAACACTAACTGTTGCAAATCATTTTTTTTAGGAATAAATTAATTATCTTATGATATTAAAACAACATGCATGATAAACTTTAGTTCATGTTAACAGAACAAACTGAAATTTATAGCAAATCGTATGTTTTTCATTAAAGCAGTAGGTATCTTTACCAACTATCCCCTATCACTCGACAAAACTTTTGAGAGAGAAAGAGGGATAAAATTAAACATTGTCTCTTTTCAGTAAGATGCAACATGTGACATTATTGAATTTATTTATGTTGCATACAAAGCAATATACAAACACCGCCTTGTCTCTTTCCAAAATAACAATCGGATGTTGTGAAACATTAATATCTTGATTCAACTGCCATGCAATTTGTCATTATTGTGTTGAGTATGCAACAATGATAAAGATACATTATTTTTTGTCCCAACATTGTAAAGTTGAGACAATGTCTTTATCATTCATGCATTCACGAATTTGGATTCACTGATCATAAGATAATTAATTTATTCCTAAAAAAAATGATTAGCAACAGTTAGTGTTCATCTTTTCAACCATTGTCCGTTTCTAGCGGCATTCCCCTATTTATTGCATACGTTTCATCAAAGCTTTTGCAATCCCGACTAGTGCTGTTCTTCCAATATCCGAGCGATCAGTAATTTCCGTTCCTTGTGGCATTTCCTCAATGCATTTTGTTGCGTTGTGTTGTTTAAAAAAAATAAAAAATGGATTCTACATTTGTTGAAGAGGATAGAGAAAATGTTTCCCAATAAGTTCGAAAGATATTTCGTTCCGAGAACGGGGATCTTAGTTGTAGCCTGGGTTTTAATCGCAAGCTCAGTCCGAAAACGTTTCTGTTGACAAATTGTTTGCGCCACATCAAGAACTCTCACCCGGAGAGTTACAATGTGTTTCCGGTGGGTATGGGTTACTTTTGAAGATATTATATAAAATATTTCCAAGCTATCGTGAGACGCGTCAAATCACATAAGGATTCGATTACAAGATGAATGGTAGCCACACAGAGTGCTCAAGAGAACGCTGGCCACATCCGGGCATGCTGCGAGTACCTATGGAGATGTGGCCAGTTTTTGATCTGAACCAAAACATTCCATGCGACATCTCTAATTACATTTAAATTTGATAATTGCCCAAAATTTTATTGGCATGTTCTAGGTACTTCGGGGGAAAAGCCTTCTTTTTTTTACTTGGACCAGAACATATCATGCTACACCCCAAATCACATACGAAATCCAAAATAAGAGCAATAGTGGTAAAATCAAGTGTCAAGAACTACATTGGCCACATCTGGACACGATCTGGGACAGTGCTGGTAAATTTACTGTATTTTTGTGTTTTTCTTCAGTTAAAAACCTAGAATCTACAATTGTATCTGTAGATAATTCAACCATAATACCAAGTTGCGATATGCATTCAACCACGTTTATTGAATCTTCTGGAAAGTCAAAAGATATTATGTAATAATCTGGGATAATATTGGTCATTCTAAGTTTGCATTGCTTTTAAAAAAGATACAGTTACAATTGGTTCAGCCAAATCGGAACCAAGAGCCTATCGAGAATCATCAGTTTTGTTCGACATATTCAATCATAACTTTTCAACTTCAAGATGCATTCTTGAAGTTTATAACCAACAACCAATTTGAGAGATTAATATCCATAATGTGCCAAAAAAATATTCTGTGAGGATTGACTATCCAACAATGTCGGTTGACCTAAAAGAAGATCTACTGATCATGGTTGAATACATATCGTATATTTGTATAGCCTAAAAAGCTACAGTTAATATTTCAGCTCCTAATTTTTTAGCTCCAGAACTGTATGGATGATAAAGAACATCCCAGATCTTCTCATAATGTCTGCTGACCATCCAGAAGACTCAATAAACATGTTTGAAAACGTATCATAACTATGTGTAGCCGAAATAGTACAGTTACAATTATAGATCCTAAGTTCAGTACTCTAGGACTGGTTGGATGACTTAGAATATCCCAGATTATTTCAAAATGTTTGTTGCTCGTTCATATGTTCCAATGAACATAGTTGAACACATATCGTACGTTTGCACATCTAAAAAAGCTGAAGTTTCAATGGTAGATCCTAATCTATGAACTAATGAACAGCCTAGTATACCCCAGAACATCCCAGGTTTCATCATAATGTTGGTGAACCTTCCATAAGATCCATTGAATATGGTTGAATACATATCGTAAATTTGAATAGCCGTGAAACTACAGTTACAACTGTTAATCCCAAGATCTGAGCTCCAGAACTGTTTGGATCACCTAGAACATCCTAGATTATCTCATTATGTCTGCTGACCATCTCATCCAGAAGACTCAATTAAAGTGGTTGAATACATATTGTACATTAGTATAGCTGAAAAAGCAACCATTACAGTTGTAGATCCTATGTTCTGAACTCCAGGACAGCTTGATTGACCTAATACATCCCAAATTATCTCATAGTATCAGTTGACCTTTCAAAAGATGCAATCAAATTTATTGATTTAATATCGCTAATTTGGATAGTTAAAAAGCTACAGATGCAATTGTAGATCATAAGTTTAGCACTCAAGAACATTTTGGATTACCTAGAACATCCCAGTTTATCTCAAAATGTCTGTTGACCATCCAAAAGATTCAGTTAACAAGGTTGAATGCATATCGTAACTTTGTATAGCCAAAATAAACTATAGTTAGAACTGTAGATTCTAAGTTCTGTACTCCAGGACAGTTCGGACAACCTAGAACATCCCAGATTATCTCATTATGTCTGTTGACCTTCCATAAGACTCAATTAAAATGGTAGAATAGATATCGTAACTTTGTGTAATCGGAAAAACTATAGTTACAACTGTAGATCCTCTGTACTGAACTTCTTTATGTTCAGGATGTTCTGGATTGAAAACCAGGCGTTAAACGCACATATTTTTTATTTTGCCCTGATAAAATAGTCAGTTTGCAACAAGTTTGCAGAAGATAGTGTTCACTTTTGTTCTGTGTGTGATTTCATACAGGCATTTTTCTTCAGGTGGAAGTCTATCCACAACAAATATTATAATTATTCAGATCAGTAATTTGTTCGACAGCAACAACTGATTGTCGCTATTTTCCACGTTGCTGATAAAGCATTGTTGCTATCGGTAGTGTGTTGCAATAATGATCGTTGCAACATGTGTGCGAATCACAACATTTTCTTACAGCAACTTGTCTCTTTCCCATCATCGATGCAACATTTTGTTGTTTTCTTCGTGTTTTGTTGCAATAAACTCAAGCTACAACATATCATTGTTGCGTAGTGAGAGAATAACGGGTGTATCACTCGTCAAGGTTATCTTATGTTTTTAGGTAAACAAAGAGAATATTTGACACACTGGTCACAATAGAGCTCCGAATACGAAAAAACGCCGATCGGATGGAAACGACGAAACTATGCAACTATCAATTAGTGGGCTGCCACATCATGATGATCCAGAACCGTCAACGAGTGATCAACAAATCGAATATGAGTTAGGTAAGTTATCCTTCAGCATGTTTACTTCTCTTATAAACTTTCCACTGCATTCATTATTATAATTTAAACCTTTTTTATCTTACAGATATGGCACCATCAATTCCATCCAGTGGTGGTAACGGTTGACATTTTTCAGAAACGGTTTACTTCTGGAAAAAATGGTCACTAGACAAAGCTAACAATTGTTGTCGACACCTCCCGCTTCAAGCTAGTTGTAATGTTGTGAGACCAAAAGGCGAAAATCAAATAGCACGAACATCCCGTATTCTTTTTTATTTTGCTTTTTGCTATGAGACAGTGTGTGCGGTGTCGTATGAAATACAAAACATTTATTTTTTCGATTCCTTTTGGTCATATTCCCCTTTTCCTCGCTTATATTAATTTAAAAAAAATGTCATGACATTCAGAAAAGAAAATGTAGAATACATTTCTTTTCAGCAAGCGAACCAACTGGGAACTATCGAAAAATCATTTCACAACTATTTTTTTAACCATTATGTGTCCAACAAAGAACAAATTCGCCTTTTTTGATTACAAGACATAAGATTTCAGTATGTTGATTCAGTAGAATGTTGAAACCCTGTAGGAGGGAAATAATGAGTCCAGAGCAAGGGGGGTTTCTTATTTATTTTATTACGCAAAAGGCTGCCAGAAAACATTTTTAACACGGAAACTAAAATGGCCATTACTATGGAACTATCCAACCATTAAGAAAGCTTTCAGCAACTTTGGATTCAGGAACTCAACCACTTTCTCAAAATTGTCTCATGGACACGAGACATGGCATGCGGCATATCGAACTTTATTTCTGACCATACATATCATATCAAACTTTATGATTTTGTAAAAATAGGTCTGCGGACGACATTCTTAGGATTCCTGATCATAATGGCCACTAGCTTTGCGGGATCCGAGTTCCTCCGAAATAGTGGCCATATTCATATGTTTTCCAAAACCTGGCTTGTGACATTTTGATCTTTGTGATTTTCCAAAAATAGGTCTAAGGAGAACATACTGAGGATATCTGACCATACTGGCCACTAAAAGAGGCCTTGTGGGATCCGAGTTCCTCTGGGAAAGTGGCCATATTCAAATCGATACCAAAACCTGGCTTGTGACACATCAAACTTTATGATTTTGCAAAACTTTGTCTTGATATTCTGAGGGTGTCTGATCATACTGGCCGCTTCGAGAGTTCCTATGAGTTCGAAATTCCTCCGGGAAAGTAGCCATATTTAAATGTTTTCCAAAACCAGGCTTACAAATATATCGATCTTCGTGATTTTTCAAAAATAGACCTGAGGAGGACATTCTGAAGATTTTTGACCATACTGGCCACTTAAAGGGGCCCTGTGGGATCCGAGTTCCTCCGGAAAAGGGAACATATTCGAATTGTTACCAAAACCTGGCTTGCGACACATCAAACTTCATGATTATGCTAAACTTTGTCTTTGGAAGACTTATGGTGTCAGCCTATACTGGCCACTTGAGGTGGCCCTGCAGGATATCAAGTTCCTCCGGGAAAGTGGTCATAACCAATTTCTTACCATACCCTAGCTTGCGACATATCAAACTTTATGATTTAGCGAAACTAGGTCTTCGGAGGACAGCTTGATCCTGATCCGGTATTTGAGTTCCTCCGGGAAAGTAGTCATATTGAAATCGTCATCAAAACCTGGCATGTGACATATCAAACTACATGAGTTTATAAAACATTGTCTTTGGATCAACCAAACCATTTTTTACAAAAGGGTACTGTCGAGCTGGTAAAGAAACGGACATTTTAGTGCATCAAAGCGTAACGTAATTCAGAAGAAAAACATAAAGCGGACGAATGGATTATGTAAGTGAGGCAAGGTTTCCATTGTTCAATCTATCCTACGAGCATAGGCAGTACGATCAAGTTTCATGAAGACTAAGTTTTGCAAAATCCTGAAACTTTTTGTTTCGCAAGCCAGGTTTTGGAATTTTTTTAAATATGACCACTTTCACGGAGGAACTCGGATCTCGCAGAGCCTCCCTAAGAAGCCAGTATGGTCAGAAATCCTCAGAATGCCCTCCTCAGGTATATTTTTGCAAAATCTAAAAATTTCGTAGGACCTTCCTAAGCGGCCAGTATGATCAGACACCCTCAGAATATCCTCTCAAGACAAAGTTTTGCAAAATCATGAAGTTTGATGTGTCACAAGCCAGGCTTTGGAAACGATTTGAATATGGCCACTTTCCAGAGGAACTCGGACCCCGCGGACCTCTTGGTGTGGCCAGTATGGTCACACAGAATATCCTCTGATGACAAAGTTTCGTAAAATCATAAAATTTAATATGTTGCAAGCGAGGTTTTAGAAAAGATTTGAATAAAGTCACTTTCCCAGAGGAACTTGGATCTTGCAGGACCTTTCTAAGTGGCCAGTGTGATCAGACACCCTCAGAATGTCCTTCAAAGACAAAGTTTTGCAAAATCATGAAGTTTTATGTGTCGAAAGCCAGCTTTTGGAAAACATTTGAATATGGCCACTTTGATGGAGGAACTCGGATCCCGTAGGGCCTCAAAATGTCTTCTGCAAAAAAAAGTTTTGCAAAATAAAGAAGTTTGATATGCCGCATGCCATGTTTCGCATCTAAAAATATTTTGCCAACCATCTCTGGACAGATACTTACCCCAGTACTCCCACCTTGGAATTCGAAACATCTGATATTTTCGAAATAAACAGTGTAGATTCATAATTTTGTGATCTTTTGCAAAAAAACCGCATCAAAATCCAATGGCTAACAATGGAGTACTATTAATATTAAATTTATGTTTTTCTCACTAAGAGGGGTTGGGGCCGTACGTTTTTTTATGGACTGGGGACGTACGTGTTAGAGGTATTTTTTGTTGTTGGATACACAACGGTTGAATATGTGCGTGGTTTGGTTCGCCTTCTTCTTGTTTGTTGTTTTTGCTGGACTTCAACGCTGCGGTCAATCGTCCAGAGCGTGGTTTGGTGATATGTATGTGTTGGTTTGTATAATGTGCAGTGATGAAAAGACACCAACAAAAGAACGTGATGCTATTGTTACGAAAAATATAACGCAAGAAGAAGAAATACGATTGTACTGTGCCTTGGAAATTCACGGCAAGGAAAAAGTTCGGTGCACTTGTGTGTACATTTCTGCTCGAGATGATTTTATTTTTGCAGAATGTCATGACATTTTCAATTGTATTATTTTTTTAATTCCTTGTGTTCATTTTGGTCATTATGAAAAGTGTCAAATGTTACCAAAAAATGTTGAAATCCAGTCCCCGTGCCACCACTGATTCCATCACTGGAGTCAATCCCGTCAACAGATCAACTACAGGGTCCATAAAATGTTGAAAAGTTTAATACCATTGCTGAAACGTTGACCTTATCGCCAGTATCATATAGAAACATGAAAAGAATGAAAAAAATAGAGAAGAACATGTTTAGAAATAGCTCTAAGATAAATATTATTATATGTTTATATGAGACATTATAAACAAATGATTATATAAAAGTGAAATTCAATACATATTCCGATCAAACATTAAAACCCTTCCAAATAATTGAATAAATAGGACCAAATATCCTAACAAATTGATTTTCATTGGATTCTGGAATGGTTTTGACCTTCACTGGTTTAGTTTTTGATAACAAAATACACTGAAAAAAAATCCATGGGACATTAAAAAGTTTTTGTTAGAAAAACTTTGTTTCCTTAAAAGTGCCCATCTTGTGACGTAAGAACGGTTGGTAGAAAACATAATTACTTATCTTGAGACAAAATTTCATCAAAATCAATAATGGTTTTTTCTGAATCGACTTTGAATTTTGAAAAATGTTTTTTTTTTCAGTGTAGGGCTCATTATGGTTTTTTTTTGAATATTTTTTTCTCAAAATTTGACAACACTTTTTTGTATGAGTAGTCATTTTTTTATTAAACACATTTGAAAAAAATCGATAAAAAAAGTTTAGCCCTTTTCAAAAGACAGTCTAGAAAAAAAAATGAAGAAACTAAGTATGCAAAATGGCTTATCTAGTCATGGCCTACACACCCAGAACGTTTCGTTGTAATCTGAGAGGGTGCTGCTAACTCCGAATACGATTTGGGGCGAAAACCGTCTATTGACTCATTTGGCCCCTTTACGACCGTTCACTCGACTTTTCCGACGACTTTACGCGGCTTTGCAAACGCAGTGAACAGAACGAACAACATCAACCATCGCCGGTTTGCAAACAAATTCTTCGCTGTCAGCTTCAATCATCATCTTCCAGCGCAGACGGCAATCGACAGGGCATTGCAATGCGCATCAAGCCCCGGACCGGGCCCACCGCCGAAGTTGTTTTGTGTCAGCATCGGTCAAGTCACCCTCAACTTATTAGATCGACATGAGATTTGATGGATCGGTCGAGTCCGGCGACATAGACACTGATTCCGAACACCTACCTCTCTTTCAACTATCGCGGTGGCAGGCGACATCCAAGCTGGTTAAAGGTTGCATAACCTCTCTTGGAGCCCACGTTGTTCTGAAAGCCGTCGTCGAGTTGTTTGCAGACGAAACCTGACAAGAATCGTTAAAGGGCAAATCCTTTCGGCTTGGCGGCGCTGACAGCTTCGTTGTAGGTCATGATAGCTGGAAATTTCCGATTGATCTCGAGCGGAATCGCAACGATGCAAGTGGAATCTAATTTTCGATCGATGATTGACGGGTTCGAATGCCCAAAATCAAAAGGAATGCAACGCAACTAGGTCGATTTGTAACAACTCTCGATTTAGAAGCCACCTGTAGCCAACCGAACGATGCCCATTAAACACGATCGGGTTAACCTCCAGCAGGCAGCGAATGAGTCAGAATCCATCGGCCAATCGGTATGATCGTCATATCCTGGGGGGCTTCTGGTATTGCATTGCATCGTAATTCCAATCCCTGATCGTGAAGGTGCGATCGCGTCGTTTGTTCAAACACAGCTCCAACGCGAATGGAGTCGTAAATTAGATAACACGCATCTCGGCATAACCTCATTTTTACCCACCAAAGTTGAATTTCGCGATACAACTTCTGCAAGAAGGGATCGATTAGTACTTGGCTCAGCTGCATAATTGAAAAGCCATTCGCTCTTGTTAGTAACCGGCTCCGGTGGCGGTTCAAAGGTAATTCACCATCACCGTGCACTGCACTGTTGTTAGACGGTTCGCCTCCGGGTAATAACATAGTTTGGTTGGGAGTTACTTCACCAAGAATCTATAAGCTCCCTTCCGATGAAACGTCTTAATAACATACTGCATGGCCCTCAGGAATGAGCTCTCTTAAAAATCCGAATCATGATTTACCGTTCGTGATGGACTTTCGTCGTCGTCGTCGTTGGTCGTCGTTGGTGGACAAATTGATCGGATGTGACTACGAGAGCCGTCTGATTCGAACTTCGAGATTGTTGGTCGAACGACTGACACAGTATAGTAAGGGAAGCAACTCTCATTCATTCATCACCCAGGGTGTGTTTGTTTTAGTTGGGTGGTTCCAGCAGGAAGTCCAATTAATGCGAAGCTTGCTCACGTGGACGGACAGCGAAGGATGATTCGGCAAAGGTGCCTACCGTTACGATTTGCGCTGCATTAATCGATCGGCTTGGATGGACGATACGTGGGGAAAGTGTGTTGAGGAACCTGCAAAACAAATGTGAAAAAATAGGTGCCCGTGATTTGAGAGCACGTGCCAAGTCTCTCTTCCTATATGGACCAACTAAAAGCATAAAGAAAATGTTAATTATACACCTGAATCAACCGCAGCGTCATCACTTTGGCTAGGAATGAAAAGTAAAGTGTTGAAACGAGTCGATTCACTCAAGTCTTGTGAGTTGGACTGCGTTCTTTTAAATAAGATTTGTTGATACACGCTAAGAAAAAAGTACCCAAAATTAAGGTAAGTTCGCCTATCTTGCATGTTTTGTGCATTAAGGTAAACTTAGGTATAAGATGAAAACTCTATTTTGGGTAATAAGATCTGAGGTACCATGGAGATAAATCTACCTTTTTTAGGTAATGACGTTTCAAATACCAATGGGTTAAATTTCAAAAAGCAAAGGATAAAAATTACCTAAGAAATTATTGACTTTCATACTCATACTGAATAAAAATATGACATAAAAATGTCAGGTTGAAAACTGCGTGCTTATTAGAGGATGCTCCAATAAAAATTTGGTCAAACAGTAATGTGTGTGAGTCGATCAAAGTTATTATTAATCAGTCAAATTCTTTATCCCTTTCAAGTTCAGTTAATACAGAATACAGGAGAAATATTCAGTGAAGCTTCCTTTTTACCGATTGCGAATTGCCGGGTCTTTCGTTTGACATCTGCCATAAGATTTTTTACAGTCTCCTTGTCCACTTTATTCGCCGCTCGTTCACAACAGCTTATTGAGTCTTCTCAAGGTTCCGCATGACGATGGCCCAACATTGTTCGATTGGGCGGAGCTCTGGCCTGTTGGAGGGTTCTTGTCCTTGGGTACCACTTGAACGTTGTTGGCAGCATACCACTCCTTGGCCTTTTTTCCGTAATGGTGAGATGCCAAATTTGGCCAAAATAGAACGGAACAATTGTGTCGCTTCAGGAAAGGCATTAGACGTTTTTGTAGACACTCGCTCAGATAAACTTCCTGGTTGACGGTTCCAGTGGCAATGTAAACGTTGCTCTTCAAGCCACAGGTACAGATGGCCTGCCACACCAGATATTTCTTCGTGAACTTTGCAAGTCAAGCACTCGACACTGAAGAAGTCTGTAAGTAGCAGACGAAACAGGCCTATCTGTCAAAAGATAAGCTCGTAGTAGAATTCAAAGGAATTTGCTCGCGTTTACTAGCGAAAATTTGAAAAAGTGTTTCAATGTTTCATTATTTTTTATTTTTTTAAAAGTGATCAAATGAAGCGTTGATTTTAAATTCTCCTAGTTTTCCAATCAGTTTAATGTGCTTGAAAATATCTGCCACCTTTCCCCTTCCGGTTGCCGTACAAAATTTCTGTCCAGGAAGTTGTTTAAAGTCTGCCTTGACGTGAGCTTCATCGTCTTGAAACACGCAATCAAACTTTGTCAGCTTCGTCCTGTACAACTTTCGCGATCGTGCTTTGGCCGACGTATTTGGTTTATCGTCGCGATTTAGAGTCGACAGTCGAGCTCGTTTTTTAGCTCAATCTTCGGTCGAAGGCGCCACTCCCAGCTTCTTTGCGACATCTTGGACGGAGAGGTTGGGGTTTCGCTCGAAACAGTGGGCAACTCTATTTGTCGTCGCTGTGGCTTCCGGCTTTCGATTTCCCCCCGATCCAGCTTTCCTGGCTGTCGACAAACGTTCACCGAACACGTTTAATACGTTGGTAACAGTTGATTTAGCCACATTCAACAATTTTGCCAACTGGGCGTGAGAGTAGTTTGGATTTTCGCCATGCACGTCCAAAATTTTGATGCGTTGTTTCACTTCTTTCGACGACATTTTGATAACTGCAGTGGTAATCTCAAGATCAAAATAGAGGAATGATGCTTCACGCACACATCTTCAAAATGAGGGGTGTGCAAGTTTTTTTAATGCATGATCAAAGGAAATGCGTCAAGTTGAAGTCGACCAATTTTTTATCGAAACACCCCTTAGATTCAAAAATTTACATCACTAGGTATGAGGAAATTTTCTTCAGAACTTTTTTCAGCTACCGTTAATATCAGCAACAAGCTTTCATAAGGAAATAGACTAACTTTAAGTACCTACTAGCTGCCTTCACCCTGTCGATTTTTCAATGCTTCCATATTTTTACTATCCTTATAGGGTTTAATTCAAGGATTTTTTTCAAATCGACGAGTACACAATCTGCTCTCAAGACAATGATTTTCAACCAAAATTAAGTTAAAAGAACTCAATCGTTTTTTGTACCAAGTGAACGGGACGCTTGAGTAGCTGCAACTTAAAATTGAGTTATTTTGGACTTCAACTTAAAACGAGATTTCAAACTATAATTGAATTAAATTTAAAAATATCAATTTTCAAAAATTAATGAATGCTCCAGATTGATTTTGCAAATATTGTTGATAATAAAGATCTGTAAGTATTGTAATTCAGGATAAAAGTGAATCAGCCAATTAATATATTTAAAGTGGTATCAAACGTTGAACACAAAAAAAAAACTAAATTTGAGTAAATCAGTTTTTTTGTCTTTATTAGAGTGGCTTTCAGCCTCCTGGGCTGGTTCGCCACTTGAGTAAATCAGTCTTTTCTGACTACTTGGGTTTATTCAACCTAATTCTATTTTAAAATTCACCCAACAGTTAACCCTATTTGACAGAACTCAACGTTGAGTTTTATTTTGCTTAATTTGAAGTACTTTTTTCTTGGAGTGCCGGGTAGAGCGCTGCTTAGTCAAAGCACAGAACAGAATAATAGAACAGACTATTTCTGTTCTATTAAGCAGAAAATCTCAATGTTTTTGGTGGCTCAACCACGCACAAATAATCGTTACTGTGTTAATTTAGATGCGTTATCTACAACACACAGTATTATTCTTATACGAGGATGCATTGGATAATACTAGTCGAAAAAATTTAACAAAAATCTAGAGACCCAGAGCTCCAAGCCAGTTCCAATAAGTTGGGTCCCAAAACCAAAGGTTCCATCATAGAACAGCTTGTGGTCCATTGCATATAAAAAGTTACTTTTTCAGCCAAATTGTTCAGTAGATCAAACCCTTTAGTAAACTCAAAAGTTCAGAATGACTTTACAACGTGGCGCTAGTGTGCATGCGAAATAACTGAAAAGTTAACGGCTTCGACGTATTTGTTTGAGTAGCTAAGGCCTTCTAGTTAGTGTAAACACTAGTCCAGAACTCGACCGCAACGTGGTGCAAGTGTATACGTGATCTTTTTGTATAGTTATTTGGGAAATCATGACCTTACAGACGGTCGCGGAGCTCGAGAACCTTGACCTAAAGCAAGATGGCGTCTTTGCAAACATGTTTGAGTAGTCAGGGCCCTTCGGATTGTGTAATAGGAGAGAGAGAGAGAGAGAGTAGAGAGAGAGAGAGAGAGAAATATTTTCGATCGATTGGTCCATAATTTTTTAAAATATTCGGAAAAACGACTGAAATATCAACGCTAAAAATCTGACCACTTTTCGTGACGGTTGCAATTCGTTTTTTTCATAAATTGTAACCCAGTTTAGAAAACAAAGACGTAGTTCTACGTACAGACCATTTGTGTAACTATGTAAAACGCAGTGAAAGTATGTCGGATTTTGTGTGGTGCCTTAATGTCGCAATGTTACATGCGCTTAACCCAAATAACACACTCGATAACTCCTCGCCAATTCTCTGGTTACGCTTGTTCAAGGAAACGAGGAATAAAAGCCGCACGAAATGCATTTTTTAAAGTGCCAACCAATGACCACAGAGATTATAAGGCAAATCGCAGCCCTGTAAAATTCTGAGTAATTCAACCGTTGGGCAGAGTTGAGTCGGTAAAACGGCAACCACGTGTCTAAAGTTTTCTAGAAATAGAGCAAAGATTACTTTCGACGATTTAGAAAAAAAGTCTCAAGGCCTTTTTTTGGTATTAGTGAAAACTAGGATTTTCACTATTAACATATGAATCAATTATCCATTGTTTTGTTTGCCGAAATTAAGATTACCGGTTCTTAAAAAAATAAAAAGTAACTACCATAGTAAATTTAAAGCAGCGTTGGTCTTGATGTTTTGTTCTGCATCTAAACTGACCGAATTTGAACATTTTTTAGTAGTTTTGAAGTGCAGATTTACCTCCCATTTGGTATCAGTGATTGTGAAGATCCGATTACTACAGAGGAATCCCCCAGCGCTTGTAACACAGAGGCACGTCTTACCATCTCAGAAGCTGCTAGTTGACTGTGAAGAGATAATGGCGGCTTCAACGCTGCTAGCTTGCTCTGAGGTTAGTCTTGCCACGAGGCAAATCAGGGCGATGTGTTGGGTTATTTCACCCGAGTTAAGCACATGTAACATTGCGATATTAAGGCACCATACAGATTTTATGAACCACAACCGAATTCACCAAAGCTGGCATGGTTTAAAATACCGAGTCGACAAATATGAACTCGACTACAAATCTCATATCTGAAAAATTGTGCATAAGCGGAAAAATCACCGACAGGTAAGTCAGGAAATGTTTCAAGTTCGAGCGGCAAGAAGGCAACATTGGTAGCCACGGTTATGTTAAAGAGTTTATGCAACGGAACGGCATTCGCTTACGGAAAAATCAGTGGCGACACATTTCACAGCAACGTGACAGTTGTTCAACAACTTACGAAAACGTTCGCTACGCTGATTCGAAATAAGGATATGCCTTCTTGTCAGATATTAAATGCCGACAAAAATGAGTTCTTTTTCCCATCAGTACCCAATCATTAAACATATGTTCATAAAAAGCTAGATTTACACCTGACTAAAAATCAACAAAGAAATAGTTACATTCACGCCATGTAATAGCATGGCCGGGAGCTGGAAGATGATAGCTTTGTTCGGTTCATATGACCTATTTCAAAATGCCTGTTTACTCACGTCCATTTCGAGGTCCTTTTACTTACAACAAGCCGACAAAGTACGAACATCAAATGGATATAGGTACTGAGCATACAATTCCAGCATCAAAACGTATTGTTCTGAGGATGGCACGTATTTAGCAGTATCGTTAAAATTTTGTTATAAACAGAAAGATCTCACCGGAAATTGTTGCTGATGTACAGTTTTCATTTGGACGGCTTCCCTGTGATGCTAAAGGGTGATACGGTCAAAATTTGGTCAAGGGAAAACGCGTGTAAATCGGTGAAATCGTTTATTTAAAAAATCAAATTAAATTTCTTTTTCACGTTCAATTAGTATAAAATTCAGGAAAAATATTCAGTTACGCTTCCGCTTTTCCAAATCCGAATTGCCGGGCCTTACGCTTGACCCCTGCCATCAGATTGTGTACAGCCACCTTGTCCACCTTCTTCGCCGCAGAAAGCCAGTTTGCCTTGAACTGCTGCTCGTCCTTAGCAGTTTTTTTGGTCTTCTTTAGGTTCCGCTTGACAATAGCCCAGTATTTCTCAATTTGGCGGAGCTCTGGCGTGTTGGGAGGGTTCTTGTCCTTGGGAACCACCTGCACGTTGTTGTCGGAGTACCACTCCATGGAAATTATACCGTAATGGCAAGATGCCAAATCCGGCCAAAACAGTACGGAACAACCGTGTTTCTTCAGGAAAGGCAGCAGACGTTTATTCAAACACTCTTTCACGTAAATTTCTTGGTTGACAGTCCCGGAAGCTATGAAAATGCTGCTTTTCAAGCCACAGGTACAGATGGCTTGCCAAACCAGATATTTCTTTGCGAACTTTGACAGTTTCGTGTGCTTGAAAGTATCTGCTACCTTTCCCCTTCCTTTTGCCGTATAAAACTCCTGTCCCGGAAGCTGCTTGTAGTCGGCTTTGACGTAGGTTTCGTCGTCCATTACCACGCAGTCAAACTTCGTCAGCATCGTCGTGTACAGCCTCCGGGATCGCGCTTTGGCCGTCGTATTTTGTTTATCATCGCGATTTGGAGTCACTACCTTCTTGTAAGTCGATAGTCCGGCTCGTTTTTTGGCTCGATGCACGGTTGTAGACGATACACCCAGCTTATTTGCGGCATCTCGGAGAGATAGGTTAGGGTTTCGCTTGAAACTACCGGCAACTCTCTTTGTCGTCTCAGCGGCTTCCGGTTTTCGATTTACCCCCGATCCAGACTTCCTGGCTGTCGACAAACGTTCCCCAAACACTTTAATTACATTTGTAACGGTTGATTTGGCAACTTTTAGCGATTTTGCCAACTTTGCGTGCGAGTAGCTCGGATTTTCGCGATGCGCGAGTAAAATTTTGATACGCTGCTCTTCTTGCTTGGACGGCATTTTGACAACTGAAGAGTGAATTCCAAAATCAAAATAGGAGCAACATTCTACACACACACACCTTCAAAATGAGGGGTGTTCAGGATTTTTAAATGCAAAGTTGAAAGAAATACGTCAAGTTGATATTGACCAAATTTTGACCGTATCGCCCTTTAAAGGATGCATTTATGTCGCTACAGAAGTAGCACTCCACTATTCGAGAAATATTTTCACATCATCCTTTTCGAATGGAACAGCCTGAATACAATAAGAACTCCGCGCTCAAATGCAATACAATGAAAATCACAGGTAAAAAGAACACTCCCGAAAAGAAATTTAAATTGAAAAATCACAATTATTGTGCAACGAAAGAAAAAAAACTTCAAGGCTGAGTGCATTTGAAATTATATACCAGCCACTCACGCCCTTTTCGTGTAAGCTTCGTTTTCGGCTTCTGACCAGCAATTGGTCGTTTTTTACATTACACTGGTTTTCTTTTCTCTCTATTTCACACTCTGCAAACAATCAAAAGCCTCCGCTACACTGCTAGCCATTTCAATTGTTTTGAGTCGTGTTTGACTCACTTTCGTCATTAGTGGAGTGACTTTGGTGACTGGTATTGACAAGTCGACCAATCAAAAACATCGACTCAAATCAGATGGATGTTTTTGATTTGTCGACTTGTAAATTTTACGTGTCCTTTCTATGAACCAAACAAAAATCATCTTAGCTTACCTTGAAGAGAATGTGGTTTACTTTTAAAAATCATTGAGTGAATACCATCTAGAAATTGCCAGTCTAGTAAAAAAAAATGCAATTAAACGTAATAAAAATCATTAAATTAAATATTTGTAAAAGTTTCTAGGAAAGTTTACTACATTTTGGCATTTGAGTTAGATTGATTTCATGAGCTTTTTTTTAATAATTTAACGATTTTTCATGTTCGAAACCAGCATGCACTTGCTAAAGCACGTATTTTCTCAAACAACAATCAGAAAACCAGCAAGCCATGGACTAATCATACGGAATCATACGAGACGGAAGAAGCAAAACCTAGCCTCAGCTCCACCCACAGCCATCCTTTTCCACGCTGAATAACACATCTGCGCAAGCTTATCCACCGGAAGACCACTTTGCCCCTGCTGCTGACCGGTGATGCGTTGGTACGTGCCGATGATGGTCCATCTCGTTAGCATCTAGCAATTTCGGTATGAAGCCATCCGCTCCAACTCCAACACACACCGACTATGGAACTGATTTCGGTTTGATTTGCTTATTATGCTAACAGCAGCAGCCCCAAGTAGAAGTGGCATCGCGAAAGCGACAAGTGAGGAAGTGAGATTGGGAATTATCGACCGCCACTTTCTCGGGCTACGACCAGCCACTGCTCCAAGTCTGGTTTGGATGCGGCGGTTACCTAAAAAAAAAAAAATGGGTGGGAGAGAGCCGTTGTCTAACACATCCTGCCATCGCATCGTCGATTCGAAGAGTGGGTGTGCTTGAAGAAGCCGGTGGAGTTCACAACTGTCGGTGGATTTGCGGCTTCCAATTGGGAGAGTGGTCCGTCGTTTCGATCGCGTTCCAACAGGAAGCGCCCTCGTCACCGCCTAGACTGAATTAGAGCAGCAGAAGGAAAAGTGGTCTTTTCCTCAAAACTTTTTCGACGGCGACGTTGACGAAGTACTTTTTTTTATAATCAACTTTAAAAGACTGCCGCTCGATTCCCACGAGTTCGACGCGAATCCGGAAAATAAATAACCGTTACATCACGGAATTTTATTAATATTCCGTAAAATTATCATAAATCTAGACCCATTTTTTCATTGCGTCACCTTTCATTCGACAGGCTAGGACCCGCAAGTCAGGATGAGTAATGCGCTGAATCATTACGCTCGAATGAATGAATCCATCCGAGTGCTTCACCGAAAATAAAAAACAGTTTGCCTACCTGACCGATTTGCTTGCAGTTGAGCGTGCATAAATTAAGCCCAGCCAGGGCATAATGAGTCGCATCTTCTTGTTCCCCGGGCACACTAACAGAGTTATCTCCTAGGGGTCAAAAGGATTACGGTTTCCAAGGAGGGCATTTCCTTGATGCGACGAATTTGTCTCGTCATCGAACCTCCCGGCGAAGAACGAGGTGCGTGTGGAAATTAATTGGTCGTCATCCGGAAACCGGATTGCGGCTCTTGCTGGATTGTGATCCCAGATGGGTAAATATTTTTAACCTTCCTCGTTGTTTGGAGAGTTGTCGTCACACGGGGAGATACAGTTTTTTTCCTGTGTGAGATGTGTATTCTTCTTTTTATGAATTCGTAATAAGCCTCCGGTCGGTTGGTTGGTTGGTTGGTTGATCGGTCGTGATAGTTGCTCTTCAAATTGTAATAATATTGTGCACACGGTTTGGTGTGTACGGTGCAGGATTAGGTTCATCGGCTGGATTTGAGAACAAGTTTTTCCGGGTTTCCGGTGAACGGTGGTTTGAAACAACATGTTGCGTCCCAATTCTTTACAGAGTTGTCAGTGGCGTAGCAAGGGAAAATAGGAATCATACCGTCAAAGTCAAAGCAAGTAGATTTTGCTAATGGTTTTCATCTATCAAACAATTAGAAAATGAGAAGAAAGATTAATAAATTCCATTTATTTCCAACTACCTTTATTGCTTATCATAACAGATACGCATATTTCGTCTACAATGTGCAAACTTCTTCAATGTCGTATACTAATACTAATAATCGAGAATTAGTACACGCACTGAAGATGTCTGCACATTGTAGACGAAATACGCGTATCTGTCAAGATAAGCAAAAAAAGAAGTTGGAATTGAATGGAAATTACTTTTCTTTTTTTCTCATTTTCTACCTGCAGGTATTCTACTGCACAATTCACACTCTCCAAGATGTTTCAAACAAATTTCACATGATAATTTAAAAAAAAATATAGTAATGACTGTTTGTTGGGATTAATAGTTCTCAATGTTTACAGTTTCGTCAATGATAAGTTGCATAGTTTAGATAAGAGTTTCTTATTTTTTTCTTATTTTTCTTTCTATATAATCGAGATTCAAGCCCTGAGGCTGGTTCATTGCATATCGTAGACACTTCAACACCTCATTCGATATTGTTGTGACTTGTCCGGGGCTGATATCGTAAGTATGGATGATAACAACTACACCGGAGTCACCTCGTATTCGTTAGCTGAATTGTTAAATTCGGATTGAGCATAATATTGTTACATTCCAGAAAGTCTACAGATCGTAATTGGCAGGCGTACGGCGCTCAAAAAGAAACGCGAAGTTCTTTCTGCTGTCATTTTAACTTCGGTTGTCTTTTTATAAAGTGACAACATGTGTGTTGTGAACAGGGAATCCAGATAGTTTTTCTAAATGACTGTAGGGAACATTCAAAAATATCTGTTTTTGTCTGTATTGAGGATTTTGTCAAAAATCACTCGGAATTGTACTCATACAATATTGTTAGTACAGTATTTTGAGCTGTAGGTACAAGTGTTTGTATTTGGAAAAAAGTATATACGGCAGATGGCGAAGGTTTTCTTTCAGCCGAGTTTTAGTTCACGACACTGAAGAAGTCTGTACATTGTAAACAAAATCCGCTTATCTTTCAAGACAAACAATAGAGGTAGTTGGAATAAAATGGAAATTACTAAACTTTCATCTCGTTCTCAAAATAGTTACAGGTAATCTCAAGGGGCGTCTCACATGAATTCGATCAAGTATATTTAATGAAGCTTACTCGAATTATTCGAAGATACTGCATCAACTTCAACTCGTTGCACATTACTGCACAGAACATACGACGCAGTAGTCGTGTTTAGCAACGACTCGACTTTCAGCAACGTCAGACGTCAGCTCAAGGTTAAATGTTTAACAAGTACTATTTAGCTCTACTTCTTGAGCCAAAAAATATTTATTTTCTTCAGAACTATCCACCCGCTGGCTGCACTCGATAATCGCCAGGAAAATTTATGGAAACTGTTTCAGGAAATACTTCTTTCACTTCGAGTTCCGTCCTGCATGGAGATATAAAGTCGTCGCTATGAGTCGAATCTAACTTCGGAAATCAATTCCACTGTGTCTATTGATTTGTGGTTAATTTCGGCGGTTCATTTAGCAGTAAGTAATTATCGACGAGCTCGATTCCTGTAGTCACAAATTCGAGTGCAGTATTTCGGGTATCAGTTAGGTTCGTGCTTGAAACTCCAGTGTCGTCACTATGAGACGCATCTGAATCAGGAGCAGAAGATTTTTTCGCCGTATCTAGTTGGACATCTGTGGCTGGATGATTTAATATTTCTAGTTGTAATTCGTCCATCTTATCGAAAGTGGTACCAATGCTAACAAACTCGAATTCATTATTTCGAAGGTTTGTGCCATCGAAGAATTGTTGTTCTTCCACAGGTATTCCCAGGCGCTGCAACAAGGTTGAAACAGCAATACGTGCATTATCAATATGGTCTTTAATCTCTTCGTCTGAGGGCATAGGGTAAACGTTCAGTTCTGATCTTTCTTTGGCAACTCTATCTAACGTGAAAGTTTTACCATGTTTGTATGCGACAGTCAGTTTGATGTTCGCTCCTCTGACTCGCTCTCCAAATTGCTTCATCGTTAAATTAGTTGCTGTATCACCCATGCCGGTTGAAGAACATAGCTGATGAAATAAGTCTTCAGCTGCTTGACTAGACAGGCTCAAAGCTAAGAACTGTTCGGGAACATTTTGTAGACGACATTTTTTTGCCAGCAACACCAATGCAGGCGCGTTTTCTTTGTGTTTATTTCATCGCGTAATTGCCATTGCATTTGCATTGCAAACAAAACAGTAAAATTGACCATGCTACTAGATTGATCGAAAATTGCAAAACGAGAAAATCGAGATTATTCACTTTGAAGTGAGTGCAATCTGATTTAAACTTGCTGCGCACGATATCAGTGAGACACCCCTAGGGTAATCCAATTAACAGCTCACTCACTCCAGGATTCACTGAAATTAATTTTAGTAATGTAATGTTTTTTGGGTGAATTTTAGAATTTTCTGCCTCTTGACACCTACATGACTAGCCCTCGTTTAGCAATAATTTGGATTTTTCATTTACCTGACATTTTGTGAAATCTTAACCAAATTGGATGCAACCTTTTGCAATCGATCACAAATTTGTCTTTATTTTTGATACAGTATCGGGCATTCTGAAACTTTACATAGTTCTGGATATATTCAGGCGAACCGTGGGGTTAGTACCCTTCCCGAAACATGGACCAGAATCAAAACGGTACCAAAGCATGGCTTGCGACACCTCAAACTTCATGATTTTGTTAAAACAGACCAGTGGTGGTTATTTTGGATGTACACGGCTATAATGGCTACTCGCGGTAGCGTTCCTATGAGCGGATTGCTCCTATAAAGTAACCTGATTAGTATCGGGCACCAACACATGACTTTCGACACATCATACAAGACCATTGGGGGTGATTCTGAAAATAATCTGCCATTGTGGCTACTCCTGTCAGCTTGGCGGGAACCCGCTTTCACGGGGAAAGTGGCTAGATTCAGACGGTAAAGGGCGATACGGTCAAAATTTGGTCAATATCAACTTGACGTATTTCTTTCAATTTTGCATTTAAAAAACCTGAACACCCCTCATTTTGAAGGTGTGTGTGTGTAGAATGTTGCTCCTATTTTGATTTTGGAATTCACTCTTCAGTTGTCAAAATGCCGTCCAAGCAAGAAGAGCAGCGTATCAAAATTTTGCTCGCGCATCGCGAAAATCCGAGCTACTCGCACGCAAAGTTGGCAAAATCGCTAAAAGTTGCCAAATCAACCGTTACAAATGTAATTAAAGTGTTTGGGGAACGTTTGTCGACAGCCAGGAAGTCTGGATCGGGGGGAAATCGAAAACCGGAAGCCGCTGAGACGACAAAGAGAGTTGCCGGTAGTTTCAAGCGAAACCTAACCTATCTCTCCGAGATGCCGCAAATAAGCTGGGTGTATCGTCTACAACCGTGCATCGAGCCAAAAACGAGCCGGACTATCGAGCTACAAGAAGGTAGTGACTCCATATCGCGATGATAAACAAAATACGACGGCCAAGCGCGATCCCGGAGGCTGTACACGACGATGCTGACGAAGTTTGACTGCGTGGTAATGGACGACGAAACCTACGTCAAAGCCGACTACAAGCAGCTTCCGGGACAGGAGTTTTATACGGCAAAAGGAAGGGGAAAGGTAGCAGATATTTTCAAGCACACGAAACTGTCAAAGTTCGCAAAGAAATATCTGGTTTGGCAAGCCATCTGTACCTGTGGCTTGAAAAGCAGCATTTTCCTAGCTTCCGGGACTGTCAACCAAGAAATTTACGTGAAAGAGTGTTTGAATAAACGTCTGCTGCCTTTCCTGAAGAAACACGGTTGTTCCGTACTGTTTTGGCCGGATTTGGCATCTTGCCATTACGGTAAAAAGGCCATGGAGTGGTACGCCGCCAACAACGTGCAGGTGGTTCCCAAGGACAAGAACCCTCCCAACACGCCAGAGCTCCGCCCAATTGAGAAATACTGGGCTATTGTCAAGCTGGAACCTAAAGAAGACCAAAAAACTGCTAAGGACGAGCAGCAGTTCAAGGCAAACTGGCTTTCTGCGGCGAAGAAGGTGGACAAGGTGGCTGTACAAAATCTGATGGCAGGGGTCAAGCGTAAGGCCCGGCAATTCGGATTTGGAAAAGCGGAAGGCTAACTGAATATTTTTCCTGAATTTTATACTAATTGAACTTGAAAAAGAAATTTAATTTGATTTTTTAAATAAACGATTTCACCGATTTACACGCGTTTTCCCTTGACCAAATTTTGACCGTATCACCCTTTATCATCATGCCTTGCACATGCTACAAGTCTTATTCCGTTGGGGAAAGCGATTACATTTGGAAGAGCTTTGCAATAATGTTTGAACTTGGAAAGGCCATTTGTAAGACATAGTTTTGTAAGATATGAGAAATTTTGAACAAATGCAGCATGAGATTTTCATGGATTTTCAAAATAACTAGTTATGTTCCAGGGTAATATGCACCCCCCGCCGCATAATGGCTTTTCGCACATTTCGGGTACACTCTCAGTATACTTTCATGGATTTATCATACAACCTTGCTCGTTCAGATGTTGATTAAGGTATGTTGCTTGATAGATCATACAAAAAAATGATCAAATTGTATTTTATAGTCAAAAAGGTTATTTTACCCGGAGGTGCTTATTATCCCCAGAAGCCCTCCAGAAGTTCTCCTTCCAAGAAAATAAACGGCCGACTTCAAGGCCGACTCACACCTCAGTTCTTGGAAGGCGACCAGGATTGGCCCTATTGGCCGAATATTTCCAAAATGACCACCAATGGTCTTGTTTTGCATCATCATGAAGTTTGAGATGTCGCAAGCCATGTTTTGATACCGTTTTGATCCTGGTCAGTGTTTTGGGAACGGTACTCACCCCAATGTTCCCCTGAATATATCCGCAATCACGTAAAATTCTGAAATGTCTGATTCTGTATCAAAAATTAGAACAAATTAAGAATTTGTGATCTTTTGCAAAAGGTTGCATCATATTTGGTTAAGATTTCGCAGAATGACAAACAAATGAAAATCCAGATTTCTGTAAAAAAAAAGGGGTCAGTCATCTAGGTGTTCAGTGAGACAGCAACACTGCTCATGAAAACAGACAGTGGCCAAGTTACCTCTGTCAAAATTTAAACAAACTGCGTCAATTAATTTCACAGCCAGCTTAGCAGGCTACCACGTGTTTTTAGAAGAAAATGGAAAAAAGTAAATTTCATGTGCATGCATTTTTTTTCCGAAAAAAAAAACTATCACTTAAACCAATACTCTGCTTGTTAAATACTATGATTCATATCAATTTCAATGGTGAAGAAGCGGTTTAATGATTTTTGTTGTGGCCTTACAGGCACGAACGATAGCAAACGTTCTGGACGCCCACCCGAGCAGGAGAAAATAACATATGAATACCTTATTTCGATCTTGATAACTGGCCTTGGCATTTTAGAGCACAACATAAGAGGCACAATTTCTAAGCAAAATACCTAAGAATTGAATACAAAACCTCTCTCAAATAACAAAATTTGTTATTTGGGATACCTAGGAATAACCGAGAGGTACTATTTTGGTATTATATTACCTCAATTTGGTATTCACATAACATTTTAGGAACACTTTTATGTTATTTTATATCTTATGCAGCGTTCTTAAATACCAAGGCCAGTTATCAAGTTATTCGTTTCTTATCGGGTAGTTATGGTCTCTTTATTCTTAACAATTGTAAAAAATCAGAATATTGTGTTAGCCAATCTGAGTTGAAAGTGAGAGAGATTGTAAAAACCATAATCATCTCACATGGCTCGGTGGTACAAATTTTAAATGATCAACCGTTTATTAGAAAACGTCCCGCAAGATGGGTGCCACGTTTGTGACAACTTCCATACTGACCACTTCACGTGACGCTTCCACTATTAAATTCTTCCAATTTGAACCGCCATAAGCTCCCAAAGGATGTTATCATTTCATTTTCATATGCATTTTGCTGCACAGAATGGGGTACTAAAAGTGCATATCAATCCAAGGCCGCGTTCCTACAAAATGATCTGATATGTTTATTTTGTTGTTAATTTGACACTTGTAGTGAATGTTATCTAAGACTCGAAAACTACGGAACTGATCGACGTGAAATTTTGTATGCAGGAGTTTTTGGAACCGGAGAAGGTTCTTATGATAGTAAGGACTCATCCTTTTTCTGTAAGAGGGGGCTCCCATACAAACGAAACACACATGGCGGCATAACTCAAGAACTTATCAAGCATATGAAACCAAATTCACATGTGAGAGTGTTTAAAAGCAAAAAATGTGTCAATGGTGACTTGAGACTTCTCTCTCTGAAAAAGGGAGGCTCATACAAATGAAACAGATGTTTCTGCCTAACTCAAGAATTAATCAAGCAATTGGAACCAAATTTGAGATGTGGGGTTTTCTGGATTCAAAATGTTCAAATGTGTCTATGGTGGTTTGAGACCCCTCCCTTTTCTAGAAGAGGGAGCTCTCATACAATTAAACTGAAATGTCTGCATAACTCCAGAACTAATAAATCAAATAGAACCTAATTTAGCATGAGGGGATTTTGAAGGTAAGAAATGTTTCTACGGTGGTTCGAGACCCCACTTCACTCTGATAGAGGGGGATACCATACAGATCAAACACTAATTTCAACAAAACATGAGAACTATCCCTATTGTTATGAACATTTGTAAAAGGTTTTTATAATGGTTTGAGACCCCGTCTGTCATACAAATGTAACACAAATTTCTGCATAACTCGAGAACCTATCAAGCAAATGTGGCCAACTTTGGAATATGTGGGTTTTAGAAGCAATAAATGTTTCTTTGGTGTTTTGAGACCCCTTAATATCAAGAAGGGAATGCTCTCTTGCTAATTTCATGCATTTTTTGTATAGCTTGAGAACTAATCAAGCAACCAAGTTTGGAACCAAGTTTGGAATGTGGAAGTTTTTGAAGGCGAGAAAATTTTCTACGGTAGTTCGAGACCCCTTCTCCTTCTGGAAGGAGGGGCTCTAATACGAATGAATCAAAAATCTAAAACAAACAATGAGATCTCCTATGAATTTTATCGATTTTAGCAAGAAGTTTATATGGTTCGAGACTCTCCCGTTTGAAGAAGCCATAAATGAACACAATTCAGCATAGTGAGAACTCCAGCAATTGAAGCATGTGGAGGTTTTCTGAGGCAAAATTTTTCTATTGCAACTGACCCCTCTTTCCTTGGATGGAAAGGGAGCTGCTCTAATACATATAATACAGAAATTTCAACCAAAAATGTTTTGGTTATTTTCTGCGCTATATTATACACAAGAAGTTAATCTAAGGTTATGCAAGAGAAAATTATGTTCAAACTGACAGGATACGGTGTAGTCTGAAGACAAAGGTTTTGTCTATGAAAAACTTCGACAAAGAAAGAAAAACCATGGTACAAATTAACAACCGGAGGATTAAGCTAAAAACATGCACCTACGTTTATTTGCAAAAATTACACACATAAGTAAACAAAAATACCCTTTAACTAAACTGGCCTGTTATTTTTCGCACTTGAAGCTAAGCTTGAAAAAACTTATGTTAAGAGCTTGTTCTCTCGTTCTTCATTCAGTTTCACGGGTTTTATTTTGTATTCTTCAGAAAACTTCTTCATGATGACGTAGTACGTCGTCCGATACCGATGTGTACTCAAAAACTGCGTTTTTCTTCAAAACTGTGTATCTAGAATTATATAAACAACATCGTCTCACGATACAAGATCTCGATACAAGTACAATGAAGAATATCTAAAAACTACTATTTTAACCGACTTTTCAAAATTTACCATAGGGAACGTCCATTAATTACGTCACGCAAAACAATAACTTTTTATAACCCCCCCCCCCCCCTCCACTCCCTTGTCTTATTTTTTGTATGGACCTTTAATTTAAACCCTCCTCTCTCCTTACTGAATAATGGACCGTCCCTTATCAAATAATTTCAGTCAAATTTTCTATGTTTATAGTAAAGCTTTATACATTTAACAGACCTCATGATGAAATCAACCCCATCATGGTTGATCTTAGGCATGGTAAAATCGAACGCGTTTAAAATACCCCTTGAAATAGTAGCTTCTACTGCTGATTTTTATTTTTGCGTGTATGAAGGGTGTTCCGATCAAAATTTGGCCAAACAATAATGTGTGTGAGTCGATCAAAATTTTTATTAATAAGTCAAATTCTTTTCCTTTTTCAAGTTCAGTTAAAACAGAATACAGGAAAAATATTCAGCTAGGCTTCCTTTATACCGAATGCGAATTGCCGGGTCTTTCGTTTAACACTTGCCATAAGATTTTGTACAGCCTCCTGTTTTCGCCGCAGAACGCCAGTTTGCCTTGAAGTGTTTTTCGCTCACACCAGCTTTTTAAATCTTCTTAAATCTCCGCTTGACGATGACCCAATATTGTTCTATTGGGCGGAGGTCTGGCGTGTTGAGAGGGTTCTTGTCCTTGGGCACCACTTGAACTTGGCAGCAAACCACTCCATGGCCTTTTTTCCGTAATGGCAAGATACCAATCCGGCCAAAATAGATTGAAACAATTGTGTCGCTTCAGGACAGGTAGTAGACGTTTTTGTAGACACTCGCTCAGATAAATTTCCTGGTTGACGGTCCCGGTCGCAATGTAAACGTTGCTCTTCAAGTTACAGGTACAGATGCCCTGCCAGATATTTCTTCGTGAACTTTGACAGTTTGATGTACTTAAAAATATCTGCCACCTCTCCCCGTCCAGTGGCCGTATACAATTCCTGTTCAGGAAGCTGTTTAAAGTCTGCCTTGACGTAAGTTTCATCGTCTTGTACCACGCAATCAAACTTCGCCAGTATCGTCGTTCTGATGCATGGTCAGTATCGGAGTTATTGTTTGTTTTGTTGCAATGAATCCGGTTTTGACTGATAAAGGGGCGCGCCTTTGAAGAGTGCTATCGCTCACAAATGGTTTAAACAGCGGAAACTTTCAATTAAACCTGATTCATTGCCAACAAACAAACAATGACAACTGTAACAACACCGAATACTTCATCATTTCTCGATAGTGATGAAGTAACTCGACATGCACTAAACAAAATATACGGGATATACTACAATAGATCAAATTACTGGTCGCAGTGGTTTATGTCCCGAACAAAGGAAAAAAAATCGTCGTGTACAACATTCACGATCGTGCTTTGGTCAACGTGTTTTTCGTCGCGATTTGGAGTCACCACTTTCTTGTAAGTCGACAGTCCAGCTCGTTTTTCAGTTCTATCCACGGTTGAAGGCGCTACTCCCAGCTTCTTTGCGACATCTTGGACGGAGAGGTTGGGGTTCCGCTTGAAACAGCGGGCAACTCTTTTTGTCGTCGATGTGGCTTCTGGTTTGCGATTTTCCCTGATTCAGCTTTTCTGGCTGTCGACAAACGTTCACCAAACACGTTCAATACGTTGGTAACAGTTGATTTAGCCACATTCAACAATTTCGACAACTTGGCGTAAGAGGAGTTTGGATTTTTGCCATGCGCGTGCAAAATTTTGATGCGTTGCTTCTCTTACTTCGACGACATTTTGACTACTGAAGTACTAATCTCCAAATCAAAATAAAGGCATGATGCTACACGCTCACGTCTTCAAAATGAGGGGTGTGCAAAAATTGTTAATGCACGATGAAAGAAAATGCGTCAAGTTGAGGTCGACCAAATTTTGATCGAAACACCCTTCAGTAAATAGGGTTACTAATCCCATTTTCATCTCATCACCTCGCAGTTCGTGCTATTTGAAAACAAAACATTGACGCAAAACCATCTGATTTGTTACTCTAAATTTATTTGTATTTGTAGTAGTATAACCGACATTTCCAAATAATTTGAATAAAATACCATGAGATGAATAATGGAGCAGTTCCTCTATGTAGTAATGCTTTTCAAAAGTGTGTAGATTTATAATTATAAACTATTTCAGCTTTTTCAATTGTGTTTAAATGATCAAAGGCAACATATAAACTTTTAATAAATACTGTAGTTGACCATTGGTATCATCTCCGAATTATAATTTCAATCGATAAAAACTTCGCGAGGATTTTCAAAAGCATTTTTGAACAGCATTACCACTGATTTGGCAGCACTTGTGTGCTTTTTTTTCAAAATGATAGAGAACCAAACCAGCCCTGGGACCTGGCAGTTGAAGTTAAACTACCTCAAGGTTTTGCCAGTGCTCAGGGATGATCCCCAACATCAAAATTTCCAAGCCAAGCCCGTACAACTTGCCATCGCAGGGGTCAGTCTCATACCATCCGCTACGCCACTGTCTCTGCGGTTGTTCAAGGTTGTCCTTATCCGTGAACTATCGGAACAAACCAGTCCACTGAACACAATGCGATTCACGTTAGTCATGACATTCAAGGTGCAAAACAACGTTGAAAGCCGAAATGTACAGAGCATCGGAATAAATTGAAAACCACTCTCAATATGTTTAATAGTAATGAGGGGTAGAGTTCGTTAAAAATTTCCAACCTGAAATAGGGGTTGACGGTGGCTATTGTTGCTTCCAAGCTTCCTATGGGGGGAGAAACTGTTCCAAAAAGCAACAACAACCTGAAATCGGAGATTGGCAAAACAGTAGAATAATGAAGCACAGTAGGGAGATGAGGCAAGCGTCTCTCAACGGTGTATCTAAATGAGAGGGCTGAGCGCTGCATGTGTGTGGACAGGATCAGCACCCGGTCATAAAATGTGTATCACACTGAACAAATCTCGTTTTGGTTCCTGTTTTCTCTTGTTTTTTTGCCTGTTTCTGTTCCGGTGGGATGCTGGATTCCCTCGCTTTTACAGATTGCACACCTTTTCAACAAATCCTGCCAGGACCTACTTGCCATCTCGTCGCCAACCGGAGAGGGAAACATCAACAGGAAAAGGTGTTTGCTCGACCAGGTTGATCGTCCCCATCGATTTTTTTTGCTTCAGCAAAAGCTGCACGCCATTGTTCTCACACCAGCAGATTAGAGGTCTGTTAGGAACGTCGACGGTTACAAATTTGAAGAGCGCTCCATCTGTCACAAAATTAATCATCTTTCAGCCCATAACCCGGGTGGTGCAAAAAGGAATCCCTACTGGTTTCAGTCTGTGGCATCAACACCACCGAGAGATGATATCACACTCCATAAATAATAAACCGCTGCATGGTACTGGCCAACACCAACACCACCGGGAGAATTCATGAAATTGAATTTCGAAACCTGCAATTTTGCAATAAGACCTTAACATTAATCTTCACCGGCGTGGGTACAAACGATGGCCACCGAGCAACAGTAGTGCACCCAGTTGTGAGCAGGCGCTCGCTCTCCGACTTCTACTGCAATAAATAGTGGTGCACAGAAGCCCCACAGCTAAACAGCCGCCGTTATCAGAATTTTATTAAATATAATCAAACACCCTCTCGTATTACCAAATCAAAGCTCGGGCGCTCGAGCACGTTTCGCCCCAGTCCCAATGAGTAACACAAACAAACGAGGTCTGCAAGACTAGCCAGAGGCCAATGCGGTAAGCCCTTGGTTCACCTGTGCGAGCCGCGATCTAAGATTTGCCTAAATGCAACGTCAATTTTCAAGATCTAGTTAGGAAAAATAACAAGTTGAGCAAGTGGCTTGTTCAAATTCTAGAATTTTCGCTACCCCGATTGGTACGAGTTGATTAAATCCTAACGGCCGTCAGTCATCATGTTCTATCCATCCGTTGATCCAGATCCGAAAGGTCCATAATTACGATGCTCAACATCATCCCGATCCACCTTCTAATCGCAACTTATCACTCACCAGCTAAGCACCGCTCAACGATCTTTCCTCCTCCCCCCAGCTGCCCAGGCGGATGAGATAGGTTAGGTGCTTCTACGATCTATCAATCCGAACGCATTTTGCGCCTCGTCACCATCCTTCCAGCTAAACGAAACTTGTTTGAAAAATTCGATCATGTTCCGGCGGCATCAGCGGCAGCAAGGTGGGCGCCAAAAAAGTATCAAATTCATGACCTTTTAGCCCCGTTTCATAAATTACTAGCCATTCGGCGGCGGTGGTGATCGGTGTTTGTGTGCTCTCTTCAACAAAGCCCGGGTCAGGCAGGAAGGTGTGCCCGCATCGCGTATCGATATTGAAAGTATCCTGACGGATCTGGCAAAGGGGTTATGGCGGTGTTTAATGATATGATTACATACTTTTTTTTTTTTTTTGAAAGGCAACTCTAATGCGCCTAATGTGTTCCACCTACCTGGTTCCATCGCGAGCGTAGAAATCCAAAACGGACAAGCTGCTTATCCATATTCCACCTTTCGAACTTATAATCACCTGCGCTGCGTTAAATGATGGTCCCCTCCCTTGGCCCCTCCTACACCGAAGACACCACAATCACATTCCACATAGTCATTCGCCTTGGCTCGCTTGAATTCATATTGCCCGAAAAGCGAGGAAAATTTATTATGATTCGATGATTTGTTTAAATTAGATATGATGAACCCATGTTTCACGCAATGCTCCGGCTCTCTATGGGATATCTGCCAGGTTGATTTGCTCGCGTCTTGCTTTCCACCGACTGACGACCTGGCCGGGGCAAACCAGGACGATGATTTACGATCGATAAACCTGTAATCAAACAAAGGTGTAAAATTGACATTTCAGTTCGTTCGGTTCGTGTTGGCGTTGGGTTGTTTGCTCTCGAAAATTTGGACGGAGAGAAGGAAGGCAAAGAACGACCTCAGAATTTCGGTTGAGCTGTTGATCTGGGGGAATAGGCAAAACTGAGAGTTTGATCAGTTTTTTTTTAACGATTGTTTGATGAGGCATATTGTGGGAAGAGACCTACTTTAGGAAGCTATCAATGTATAAATATTTGACTATGTTTCACCTAATTTGTGAAACCTTCCAGGTTATCTAGGTTGTGTGAGAATATTTCAAGGTTCTCGAAGAAGATGGAATTTGTTGAGATGTAACATTTTGAAAATTAATATGGAGTGCCCATAAATTCAAGGTTGGGCTTAGTTTGAATCATTCATCGATCGTAAAACTCAATTTGTGATTGTGATAGCTCACTAACTTCTGGGATGAGAGGTGCGATCATAATAGAAGATCAAATATTGCACCTAACAAGTAATGATCACCTGGGTTATGTTTTACTCAGATTATAACACGTTTTTAAATTTATTGGGAAGAAAAATGTCATCAAGTTAGCATAAGAACATGTTAATAAAGGTGCAGTGGCGTGGACCGGCATGAACCTTGTAAAGGGTGCTCGGATCAAAATTTGATCGAACAGTAATGTGTGTGAGTCGATCAAAGTGTTTATCAATATGTCAAATTCTTTTTCTTTTTCAAGTTCAGTTAAAACAGAATACAGCAGAAATATTTAGCTAAGCTTCATTTTCACCGAATACGAAATGCCGGGTCTTTCGTTTAACACCTGCCATAAGATTGTGTACAGTCTTCTTGTCCACTTTGCTCGTCGCAGAACGCCAGTTTGCCTTGAACTGTTTCTCGCTCAGCTTTTTAAGTCTTCTTAAGGTTCCACTTGACGATGGCCCAATATTGTTCGATTGGACGGAGTTCTGGCGGGTTGAAGAATTCTTGTCCTTGAGTACCACTTGAACGTTGTTGGCAGTATTCCACTCCATGGCATTTTTTCCGTAATGGCAAGATGCCAAATCCAGCCAAAATAGAGCAGAACAATTTTGTCGCTTCAGGAAAGGCAGTAGACGTTTTTCTAGGCACTCGCTCAGATAAATTTCCTGGTTGATGGTTGTGGTCGCAATGTAAACGTTGCTCTTCAAGCTACAGGTACAGATGGCCTGCCACACAAGACATTTCTTCGCGAATTTCGACAGACTGCCTTGACGTAAGTTTTATCTTCCTGTACCACGCAATCAAACTTCGTCAGCATCGTCGTGTACAACTTTCGCAATCGTGCATTGGCCGACATTTTTTGTGTATCGTCGCGATTTGGAGTCACCACTTTCTTGTAAGTCGACAGTCCTGCTCGTTTTTTAGCTATATCCACGGTTGAAGGCGCCACATCCAGCTTCTTTGCGACATCTTGGGCGGAGAGGTTGGGATTCCACTTGAAACAGCGGGCAACTAATTTTGTCGCCGCTTTGGCCTCCGGCTTTCGATATCCTCTCGATCCAGCTTTCCTGGCTGTCGACAAATGTTCACCGAATACTTTTAATACGTTGGAAACAGTTGATTTAAACACATTCAACAATTTCGCCAACTTGGCGTGAGATTAGTTTGGATTTTCCGACGACAACTTAATTGAGAATCTCAAAAACAAATTCGAGGCATGATGCTACACGCACACATCTTCAAAATGAGGGGTGTGCAAAATGTTTGAATGCACGATAAACGAAAATGCGTCAAGTTTAAGTCAATCGAATTTTGATCGAAACACCCTTTATTTTGATATAAAACCTATTAGGTGAGGATTTCTATTGTTTGGATTCACATTCAATTTAAAACCAATGAAACTTGAATTCTAGAGGGTTTTTCAATGAAACTTTCTAAAACACTGTTGAAAAGGATCTCCTCATGAAACGTTAAACTCCTGCGGCGTGAGGCGAACGTCGATTAGGTGTTTTGATATGCTAGCAGTCGTTTAATATCTGGATCTTAATGAAATTATAATGTTGAGTACCCAAAATGCACGTGATTTATTGTATTTTAGAGGTCAATTATTTCGATTCGGTTTAGAAGTAATCTCGAACTTTTCTTTGAATACCATAATATTTTTGAACCCTTTGTGACTCCCCCCACAGAAAAAAAAAATGTTAACAGGCGCGTAAAATTTCCCCTCGTTTAATTCCAAGCGAAATGAGGCATAAACAACGAAATTTTTTGCAATCTTTTCTACTTTTCAAGTCACCTTTCCACTTTTTTTAAACTACTGTTTGTGACGCACAATGTTTGGCAAAAATGTGTGCGTTTGCTTCGAAATACTGTTTAACAAAAAAACCCTACGCTCAAACTACTTCTATTCAATTTCATAGCCTGCCGAGCACAATCAGCCCTTTCAATATTTTCACTCCACATCTTTGGTTCGAGCAGAAATTACTCTCCACTCCTAGGGTTGCATGTTGATAAGAAGGATATTTCCAATCACAAACATCATAACTGATAACGTGCTTCATGTAGCAACAAAATAAAAACATGATTAGGTAAACTCGTGTTTGTTAACTGCCAAATATTTCTCAATGGATGGAATTGGGTGGATTGATGTCCTGTACAAAGAAATCCGCCCCGACGTCTCTAAAGGGTGTATTCGATAAAAATGGCACACACATATATACTCATCAAAATTAAACTGATTATCGGATTTTCTTGAAATTTTCAGGGAATGAAGAACTACTAATGAGTTTTGATTTACAACATTTGTTTTATTCAATTTCGTCTCCCATCCCGAATGCCCGCACCTTCTTTTTCACTCCACCCATCAAATTTTGTACAACCCATTGTTGATTTTCCCAGTGTTTTTGTTGTTTTTACCCAAATTTTCTTCAATTCTAGCTCTGTTTTATTAGTTTTGGGATGTTTGCGAGATTCCGTTTTCATAATTGCCCAGAATTTTTCAATTGGACGAAGTTCCGGTGAATTTGGTGGGTTCATATCCTTTGGCACTAAATTGACTCCGTTGGCTCGGTACCACTCCAATACGTTTCGAGCGTAGTGGCAGGATGCTAGATCAGGCCAAAACAGAGTTGATCCTTTGTGCTTCTTAATGAATGGCAAGAGACGCTTCTTAAGGCACTCTTCCGTGTAAATCGCACCGTTTATAGTTCCAGAAGTGATGAAGGGAGCACTTATTTCACCACATCCGCAAATCGCCTGCCAGATTAGAAACTACTTTGCAAATTTCGATAGTATATTCTTTCGAACATCCTCCGGAACATCGAACTTCGACTTGGCAACGGAATATTCTTGCCCAGGAAGTTGACGGAAGTCGGCCTTGACGTATGTTTCGTCATCCATCACGATGCAACCGGTTGGTGAGCAGCTTCGTGTAAAGTTTCCGTGCGCGGGTTTTCGCAGTGATGTTTTGTTTTTCATTTCGGTTTGGGGCTTTTTGCACTTTGTAAACATGTAACCCAGCACGCTTCATCTTTTTCTGTACAAACCCGACTGACACCTTAGACTTTTTAGCGACATCTCGAATTGACGTGTTTGGACGATTCTTGAATTGTTGTACGACTTTCCTGGCCATTTTACTGTCCATTGGACCACTTTTACGACCACTCCCTTCCATCTTTTGGACACTCAGACGCTCCTTGAAGGTTCTTATAACACGAGACACAGTTGTATTTGCAATTCCAAGCCTTTTTGCAATCCACCGGTGGGACGCCCCTGGATTTTGATTGTGAGTGCACAAAATTTTCTCACGGACAATTTCTTGTTTCGACGACATGACTGGAACTACTGAATGTATAACTATGAAACTTGGCAGATGTAAATAATACACTATGGATAAGATCTACTCAAATTTCTAGGTTTTTTACTTATGCGATTCAAAAGTTACAGAAGATTTTCTGTGTGCCATTTTTATCGAATACACCCTTTATACCAGTGTAATACTTCCCCACTGTAGACGAAGTTTGACAAATCAGGTCAAAACAGGTCCATTGTTAGCTTTTGTATACGGAAGAACACTTGTTTTCAGGTAATCCTGCATGTACATTTCTAAATCCCAAGACTATGGATGAAAGCTTGGGATTTTGTCCGTAGCTGCAAATCCCCTGCCAGATAACTATCTTTCTTTCAAATTTATCGGCAGAACGAATGTGAACTTGCTAGGGATATCACTTCGACCAGTGCACAGTGGTCCAGAATGCGAATTTAGCTGGAAAGATACATTTTTAGCCTAAGTTTGAAGTTTTGAAGCAAACTGGTCTTCTTCAAAATTAATAGATTAGATATTCCATTTATTTCAAAAACCATCAGAAGCGGGCTCTTCGATTACTCAAATTGCAACCTTTTCAATGCAAATAGAACGGCATGGAGAAAACTTTTCAGAACATGTATTATAGAATTATCTGTTGATTCACAAAAACAATCTTAAATCTTTTTATTGAAATTTTATCTCTATTGATTGGATTGATTTTCTTTGTTTTTCAGATTTTCCAGGATGATTGAGATATTGATGCATATCTAATTTTTATTTTTTAAGTAATAAACCAGTGGATGTCAGATATTTTTTGTGAACACTTATGTTATATTTATTAACAATGGGTAAGGGGGAGTACAGGGTGCTAGACAAAATGTAAACTGGATGAAAGATTCGTGGTAAATCATGTATGACAATTATACCTTCCTTGATGGAAATCGTTAAGTCGAGATCAGTGAAGAGCTAAATTTCTTCCGTTAGTTTACAGCGAGTTTGCTAGCCCTATTTTTAACAAACCACCAGCTGGAAATAATAATGTGTATTGCTTACTGTACATGTTCTGTAATAAGAGCGTTTCGTTGGAAGGAGACTCTATATTCTTTCTGTGAGTTTCGTGTAAGTGCTCTTGCTTACAGGTCAATACAGCGGAATAATGAGGATTACAGGTATGTACAGTTTGATATTTCCATTGGGAGGAACCGTACGCCATGGCAAGTCTTGCACTGAGGAATGGGAAGCCACTACTTCCCATCACATCACATCACACCACTGCACTCGATCGGTTTAGGCAATTTCAGCGACTCCAATTTTCAAAACTGTTATCAGGCGAAAAGGAAAGCGGCCGAAGGTAATGCGTCGCCTACTGGTTGGGACGCTGGAGATGGTCCTTCAACTCGAGGCGGGAAATCTCAAATTTCATAAATGTAATTTTCATAAAGGTTATCAAAATGTCAGGAAGAATTAGTCTCTCAATCTGTAATAAAGGGTGTCCACAGTAAAATTGCATCACTTTGAATAAGCTGTAAAATTTCGCCATTTGGATTGATTTCAACGAAATTTTGAATTGAAATCATCTCAGTGTGTATTGTTTACTCTGCGTGAGTTTCATTGTGAAACGTGTCGTAGTTTCGAAAATGGAGTTGAAGGAACAGCAAGTGCGCGAGAACATTTTGCACATGCACCTCGACAACCCACTTCTTTCGAACCGAGCCATCGGAAAGATGTTGAAAATTCACCAGTCTACAGTGTCTCGTGTCATTCATTAAACGTTTCGGAGAAAGTTTAACTGCCGATCGGAGGAAGGTGAGTAAAAGTGTTCCGTACTGTGTGAACGATCAGAAGCGAGTGGTTGCTACCTTTAAACGCAAACCCAACTGTTCCGTTCGGGATGTCACGAAAAACTGATCAAAAGTTTCGTGCAGAAAGCCGAGAAACGAGCCAGGCTCTGTTCATTCAAAGTTCAGAAAGCTCCAAACCGCAATGAACAACAGAATACAGCTCAAACGCGTGTGCGTAAGTTGTACACACAAATGTTGACAAAACCACACTGCTGCATCATGGACGATGAAACACACGTAAAAGCGGACTTTAATCAAATTCCCGGCAACCAGTATGTGCATGCGAAAGACAAGTTCGATGTTTTAGAGGCTCTCAGGAAACAGCAAGTGTCAAAGTTCCACAAAAATTCATGATTTGTCAGGGGATTTGCTCTTGTGGTAAACGGAGCAAGCCTTTCGTGACAACTTCAACTGTAAATGGTCAAATATACATGAATGCATGCCTGAAAAAACGACTGCTTCCGTTTCTCAAAACACACAACGTTCCTGCAATGTTTTGGCCGGAGCCTAGTCTCTGGAGTGGTATAAGACGAATGGTATCTTATTCTTAACCCCTCAAACTCTCCAGAGTTGCGGCCATTTGAAAAATGTCGGTTCAAGCGTTGTACAAAATCTTATGCGTGGTATTAAGAAGAAAGTTCGAGTTTTTGACAATCGTTTGAGAGACTTTTTTTTGAGGACGAGTTTAAAGTGATGCAATTTAACTGTAGACACCCTTTAATCTTATTTATATAATAGCAGAAATCATTTTTCGAGCATTTCCTGCACGAATATTATTGTTGAAAATGGATGATTACTTTGAATAATGATACATTGAAGTTGTTAAATCTTGAAGGAAAACCAATTAACTTGCAAATAAAAACATATTTTGCTTATTATTCTCTTGAACTACAGACAAACAGACACAATACTCGAAAGCCGTTCATCAAACATGAAAAGTAGTCAATATCTATGCGTTGTTAGTTAATAGTATGGCTGTTACACGCATGCTTGTATAATTTGTTTTTACATTTATACAAAACCGCCATTGTTGCCATCACAGTGTGTTTCACATATGTCAATTGTGTTTTATCAACAATGTCTAGTAGTAAGAGTTGTGCAAAGGGTTATGTATATTAGGGTGCCAATTCAATGTATGGGAAAAATTTGGCCATTGAATTTCAAAAAGAGTTGTGCTCAAATGTTTTGTTTCCTCAAAAGAAGTCCCCATGCAAGTGGACCCCCAAAGCGGTAAAAGTTTGACCAATAAATTTCCCAAAGTAGGAGTACATGGAACTTCTGAAATCGATTTTTTTTATGACAAATGTCTTAGAAATGCATGAAACGTCGATAACTGGCGTTGGTGCAAAACATTTTTTTTGAAAAAATTGATTCTCTGGGAACCCTGTCCATCAATCACATCAGAGAATTTAAAGAAAATGGTGGAGTTCTTGAATCCAAAATAGCCAAAATATTCGAAATCGGTTGGATATTTCCGTAGTAATGGTCATTTCAGTGCCGTGGGTAAAAACGTTTCCTGTCGGCCTTTTGCGTATAGACTGTTTCAGAAAGTATAAGCAAAATAACAAAACAGTCATGTTTTTTTAATGTTAATAATTTTATTTGGCAAATCATATTTTAGTTTGTGTTTTATATGATATTTTATTCTCGTTTAATCAAAATAATCATAGCCAAGATTCCTAACTTTTCCTCGAACATGACCCATTAGCTTCTGGACAGTGGTACTTTCCACCATTTTGACAACTTTTGGCCAATCTTTTTTAAATTTTTGGATGTCGTCCGCTGGTTTTATGAATTTTCGAAGCTTTGCTTTGGTTAAAGCCCAAAAAATCTCGATTGGCCGTGCCTCCGGGCAGTTCGGCGGATTCATGTCTTTCGGCACGAAACATACATTTTGACATTTGTACCATTCTAAAGTGTCCTTTGCGTAATGATATGATGCCAAATCAGGCCAAAACACTACTTGACTTTCGTGCTACCTGATCATCGGCAATAATGGCTTCTGGAGACATTCCTTAACGTATTTCTGAGTGTTCATAGTCTCCGTTGTGATGTACGGACTAGATGTTTACCACACTCGCATATTGCCTGCCAAACCATAACCTTCTTACTGAATTTTTCGGTAAAAATTGCCTTCTCCGTTTCGGGGATGTCTTTGTCTTCGCTTACAGTATAGAATTGTGGTCCGGGAAGCGTTTGTAGTCTAGTTTCACATACGTTTCATCGTCCATTATTATACACCCAGAATTTCTACACAATAACGAATCGTAGAGTTTGCGGGCCTGTGGTTTCACGGACGCACTTGTTTTGCGTTCCTTGTGGGTTTTACTGCTTCCAGTATGTTTTAGCCCAAGTCTTTCTTTGGCTACGCATGACGTTACTCGACGAGGTCCCTAGTTTTTCGCAACATCCCGAACGGAAGTCGCTGGTTTTCGCTTGTGAGGCATCCCTGATCTTTTATCGATATCCGGACTAACAGGACCGGATTTCCGATCACTCTTCAGCGCATCTTCAAACGTACACTGTTTTCTATATTTTCGAATCGCAGATCGTACCGCTCCGACACTACACCCTCTTCCTTGGCCAATTTTCTCAAGGAGAGTCCGCTCACAGTGCACCATTTGTGCACGATACTTTTTCGTTGTTCCGAAGTAAGACCGCGCATTTTGATAGGTAACACAAAACTGAGCACTTTTTTTATGCAATGTCATTCAGAAATGTGCAAACAAAAAGACGCAGCCAAAACATGTTGAAATATTTCATTATATTCAAAGTGACCGTTAGAATAAGGTGTGCTTATACTTTCTGGAACAGTCGTTAATAAAAAAACAGAAGCCTCTCCAAGCACACCCCTCCTAGCTTTGCCATCAATATTTAATTCCAAGATGATAAGTATTATCGAGATATGAGATGTCACAAAGTTTCAATATCCTACTATCAAAACTTAATGAAATATCATGTTTTTAAATTGCAAAAGGCAACTTTTCTCCCTGTTCGACACATAACGGATCAATTGTTTATTTCAAATTTCCAACTTAAAGGCTCCCCCTGATGCAAAATGAGGAAATCGCCCCAATGAAATATCACATAGGGTAACGGGATGTAATGTTAGCCTAGCTCCTTGATTCGGCCTATGTACCAAATATGTCATTATTTCTTCGATAATCAACAAAATCATGTTGCTATCAGCATGACCGATTTATTTCAAAGCAATTGAAACACAATCAATCAATTTATAGTAGTTCACTTCCGCGTATTTTTCGATTTCCTTGACTTTTTAGACACCATGACTTTACTGGTTAGGCTGAATAGATTATCTATACGATCCTCAAATGATCTAAATTTGCCGGAATTGAACCTATAAACCGAATAATGCAGCCAAAATGTACAGAATATAGTCACATGTTATAAACTAACAGGTCACATTAGTAAAATAACAATGATTTAACAAGCAAACGGTGGACCCAATGTTAGGGACATATTTTTTTCTATGTTCCCAAATATGGCCTGCTGTATGAAAAGCGTAGTAAAAATGTTGTTATTGATAACATTTACAATACAAATATCTGAGTTCCGGTTAAATGTTGTTCATATGGCTCATCTTAACACAGACTAAAGGAACAAAATCTGTGTAGAGTGAATTATAATGTTTTGATTGCCGCGTGGCCACTAAATTATATGTAAAAGTCACTTAAGTGTTTTTTAGCAGTTTAAGTATAGTTTGATTTGTGAAATTGTTTGTAGGGTAGAGCGAATACAGCTGGGAACGCCTTGAATCAGAAAATCAGGAAGAAACCCGTACGAAGATTGCATTATATAGAAAATCAATCGAATGGGACGAACTTGCATCCATAATTATACCCAATTTGGTAGCCATAGACCAACTTTAAATCCATATTCCTCGAAAGTTTCTGACTTTATAAAACGAGTTGTGTAGCTTTTCGTGAAAAATTCTACCAGATGGCTTATTATACATATCTTGGGAAGTGTATAGCTAGTTAAATTGTATTTCCAGCTCAAATACTTTATAAGTTACAATGAAAAATGTAATCGATTGTTGCATAATAGGCTGAGTCAAGGGACACATACCCTATTATATGTTAACAGTGTCCAACGATTCTAATTATTTTTGGTTTTTGTTTTTCCTTATTCTACAAAAAGAACCTCCTTTATCCACGCTGATGAAATATCACTTATTTAATGTTAACAATGATCTACGATGACAAAGTAGATGTGTAAATACTATTGCCTTCACTTTTCCATTCAAATTCTCAATTATTTTTCAAACGACTACCCTAATCGAAAAAAAGTGAGCAAACACTAAGGAAATATCATGAATCTAGTATAAACGATGGCTTACGCTTTTGGAAGAGGTGTTAAAATAATATTGCTCCCAATGTCCCATTCAAATGCTGATTTTCTGGTTTTATTTCTATTTTTGAAAATAAGTGGGCTATCGGAACATCACATATTATATACTGACAGTGGCTAATAATTATTTAAGAGATGTGTCAATGCTGTGTTATCTTCTATTTTCCATTCAAATTTTAAGCAAACCACACACAAGAAAATAAGCAAACCACACAAATGAAATTTCACACATAATATGCTAGATTTCGCTAACGATGATAAAAGATACGTTTCAATAATATTGCCATGAATATCCCAGCAGTTGAATTCAAATCATTCAAGTAAAATTAAATTTACTTCCCCAACTCAAAAAACTCCCAGAGTCGATTTTTTAAAGAATTTTTTTTTTCGAACCAACACCTGTTCTCGACAGTTCATGCATTTCTAAGACCTTTGGCATCAAAAAAAAAAATTCGATTACGGAAATCTCACGTACCTTGGAAAATTTTTCATGGGTCATAAAACTCAAACCGCTTTGGGGTCCACTTAACGAAGTCCAATTGAGCTCAAATTTTGCATGAGGACTTTTTTGAGGAGAAAAAATCTTTGGGCACTACTGTTTTTTGCAATTCGAAAAGGCACTCTAATGTATACACAGAAAAAAATAATTAATTTTAACAAGCGCGTAAAATTTCCTCTCGTTTAATTTCAACCTGAAGGAGGCGTAAACAGCGAAGTTGTATGCAATCATCCATACAACATACAAAAATGTTTGTAATCTGTCATGCAAAAAGCTAGATGCAGGCGTTATCTGACTTCAATTTACATGAAATATCCCATGAATTTCTGCCAAATCTAGCATTCCATTTATGTGCATTAGAAAACGCATAAAATTCAGTGTTTCTTTTTATCTGTGTATGTTTGAACCATTCTTATACTCTAGAATACATATGACTGCTATTCTTCTGAAATGGAATTTCTTTGACAACTATTCTCAAATATATAAAATTACATATTGAATGTTACATATTATTTATTAATGATCTTTTAATAGATTAAAAAATCTAAATAATCTCCAGTTTACTATCTTATTTCTGCAATTTTCACAGAATATGTTTCTTTTGGTAATATTCTTGTAAAATGTGCTGAAGCTCATACGATAAAGTACTGAGTTAGTACATTAAATTGCTAGAATTGATTTTCAACGATGAAACATCTAGTTATGACAAAATATACCATTTGTAGCATGAACAAAGCAATAACTTATCATTATTTTTTTATTCCCGAACAAATCCATAACTAAACATAGTGGCCCTCTCAACCATCGTAGAAAATAGCCACCAAATGCTATCCTAAAAGTATACAACAGAATTGTCATACTTATTTGCTTCCTAATGCTAGTCTAAGGTTCCATCAGCACTGTTTCGACCTAGGCAGTCTATCGGCATAAATTGACTTTAAATTCTCAAATAGACCACAACCAGCTACAAATCAATAAGGATAATGATCTCCAGGTGGTCGATCGTATCAACTGGATCTTATGGTGCAGTCTCGCTCCACCATCTCGGAAGGCAAACAGTTCCAGCAGCGAAGTTCGGAAAAACGTATAGCACCACATTTACCGGGTGCTGAGGCATTTTGACCCGATTCTGTCGTTTCCTCCAAAGTGATAAGCATTATGAACAGCTTCGTCAAGTACATTTCCGAGCGGATTGAAAGCGTAGTTTAAGCCGGTGATAGCTCGAAAACTAATTATTCGATTAAGCTGAAACATATGATTTCTATATGATAGTATTACCTTTTATATGAATTAAAAATAATATGGCGGAAAAAATGTGAATTTAAAAAAAATACGCCAAAGGTTTTTTTTTTCAATTCATCTACTAACTGTATATGTGATTCATGTAATTTTTTTTGAGTTAGCAGGTTTCAGATCAAAACTGAGACCAGGAGAGCCGGCCGCACAAATACAACGACTTTTTCAACGCACTCTAACGGCCGCCATTTTGTTAATTTTGTTTTGAGTAAAAACTTACCCTTGAATTTTTTTTTATAAATGAGTTTTTTCTCGTTCTGACTGTATATTCCCCTTTAAATCAATTGATGACCCTGACGTCTCTGTAAATTAAAACTGCCGTTTGGCTGCTGGAAGAGCTGGCCAAATACGCGGTTTCTTAGCGAACCGAGGCCATGGCCGAGTAAACCAACTTCATGACAAAATTAGATGGTGGGCTATTCCCTTGAACCCAAAATGGCCCTTTTCAGGGCAACCAAAACAATTGGAAGTGAAAGTTGACATGTCTTTGATAGTTCTGGCAGCTGGGTTTTGGGGTGGTCGATTGCGAAAAATATCTTTCGTGTGCCGAAGCCGTGATATTTTCGACATTTGGCAGTGTTGTACACACATAGGCCTAATAGAAACCGTATGTAGTTGTAGGTGGATTAAACCAGCCTCTTGGGTAAAAGTGTCGCAAATGACTAATAACCCATTCGCACTAAAAAGTTTAGTACGTGATATAGAGTATCTTGATACCGTATGTCATACATATTATTTCCAGTGAAGGCAAGAAGTATGAATGTAGATATCATACAACGAACGTTTAGTTGATGGGAATTAGATTTGTAACGAATTCTATTTACGGCCACCAAACAATCAAGCGATCTAGATTGCATATTGCTGCGTAGTCCTTCGTCACCTTTGCGCACAACCCCAATACATAATACATTCTAATACATACGTTAACTGTTCTAATGCAAATGTGATAATGGCATCAATATTTTTCCATTAATAACTGCGAACTAGAATCTTGAACTTTAAGTTGATTTAATACAATAAAGACTGTATTCGATGGAATTTTGACACACGCGTTTTTAGCGTGTGGGTTAAAATTATTGAAATTTTAACTGAATGTATTTCATTGTTATGTATCAATTGTGATAATGAGTTCCGTGAAAATCGTTCGAGTGATTTCAGTGATGGCTTCGAATGAAGAAATAGTGCGCCAACAAATTTTCGGCACTCACTTCGAATACCCAAACGCTTCTCATCGATGGATCGGAAAACAGCTCGGAATCGCACATTCAACCGTATCTCGTGTGATCAAAACGTTCAAGGACCGTAAGACAACCAAGCGGAAAAATGGTAGTGTCAAAAAACGTGGCACATCAAATCCGGAGAAGGCCAGGATGGTATTGAGCCAATTTAAGCGTTATCCCAATATTTCGATCAGGGATGTTGCGAAAAAGGCGAAAGTTTCAGTTTGATCTGTAACAGAAAACAATGAAACGTTCTGATTACGTGTACAAGGTCCAGAAGGCACCGAACCGGAGCGATAAACAGAATTCGGTGGCCAAAACTCGTGCAAGAAAACTGTACAGGGAGTGGCTCACAAAACCTCAACGGACAAATCTACAAGGACGAATGCTTCCAAACCCTTCTTGAGATCTCATGATGGCCCGACACTGGTTTGGCCGGATTTGGCATCTTGCCACTATGCCCGGCCCGGCCCGTCTTAGACTGGTACAAAGATAGTACAAAGTAGTTTTTGTACCAAAAGACGTCAACCCACCAAACACTCCAGAACTTCGCCCATTTGAAAAATTTTGGGCAATCATGAAGGCAAAGCTCGTTAATACTCCAAAACTGATAGAAAATGAACTTGAACTAAAGAAAGTTTGGTTAAAAGTAAGTAAGCAAGTCGGTCCTATCATTGCCCAAAATTTGATGAAAGGGTTCAAGGCAAAGGTGTGGGCATTTGGGTTGGGAGAGGTTCAATAAACCAATGATGTCAAAATTTAACCACTTAGTAGTATTTTATTTTCAGAAAGTTTGAAAAGAATCGGGCTCAAGGAAAATTTTCAGTGACCTATTTTGTGTGTAAAAATTTCATCGAATACAGTCTCTAAGCTTAATGCAATAATAAATCACGAAGATTTAATATCAAGAAAGAACTTTCAGAGTCTATAAATTAAAAAAAAGCATTTTTTTGGTGCTATTTCAACAATAATTCTGTGCTGTGATAATTGTGAGAATAACTGTTCAGAAATTTTATAATGGTCTACTATAGGGCATCACTAATATCCATACAAATAATATTCTTACGAAAAACGGCTTTTTCTTCAATCCATCCATCATGAGTACAGCTCAAAATAATGCGATCAAATTTTCCCTAGCAATGTTCCCGCACTGCCGACACATCACACTTGCGTGAATATTTAATCACAATATTTCAAACGTAATGTTCATTGTGACAATAACGAACCTAACCAGCGAATCATTCTGCATACTCAAAAGCCTATTAGCATACATTTCATTATAATAATGCGCTGTGCGACACTCCAAGATCGCGCAAGACCATTGCCTGGCTGCGGTGCTAAATCACTTTAGTTGCACTTTAGAAAATCCTTTCATTGCTTTATTTCGTCAAAAGCAACTGCAACCCTTTCCGAGTCGAGATTTCGTTTTCGGTGAAGCCAGAGTCGCGGTATGTAAATCGACCTTATGCATTATTAATATCACTTGCTACAGTTTAGATTGGAAAATTTGGCATTTAGCTGAAGGCACGTCTTTAATTGAAGGTTTCGCATTGCCAGTAATGGGCTCTTGATTCGCTTTCCCTCAGTTAATAACAGGATTATTTCAGATTTTTGATCGATTGCGCAACGGTCTTGCACTGCACTGCTTGGGAAGGTTCTCACCAATTTGCACCATTTCGGTAATGACTATATCGGATCGAGTCGAACTGAGACGGCAGAGGTATTATCGCATTCTTTTCTGTGTCTTGCGAGTTTAGTGCCACGGTCCCCTCCGAGCTAAGTTCTTATCAAAAATTGAGGAATAGGCAAGGGCTTTTTCGTCTTTTTTCTCAAGCAAATACGTCGTCATTTTTCTCTGGTCATGTTGGTGGGAAACGGGATCGTTATATATATTTATTTCATTGCTTTTATTACGGCTATAAATGGGGTTAAATTTATTGTTATAATATGCGTGAGGATCGACCTGGCAGGATTCCGGCAGCTCGAGAAGGGTTAATGTACATATATGGGGAAGAAAGTCCGTTTCTATGCCTCCGAAGGGCTAACTGCTAGTGCGTGTGCGCGGGAAATTTCGAAAGAGGTGCACCGGCTTTTTTAGGAAACGGTACTGCAGCTATTGTCCTTGATTTGGAACGCAAGTGCCATACACCGTGTGAGCAGTGTCTGTGGGAATGATAGGCGATGCAAGGTGTCTCTAGAACAAGTTCGATGATGTTTCGGTTAGATTCTGACAGTTTCAAAAACAACATAAAATATTGATATAGTTTTTTAGGGTACTATCAATTTAGCATACAGTGACGGACAGTAAGGAATGTACGTCAGCGGAAAAGTAGTGTTATAAAAGGAAAAATATGGGAAAACCGACAGTAAAACGTTTATTCAATAGTTCATCAAATTACAAATATATGCAAAACATTTCGATCGGACGGAGTTCTGGCGAATTTGGTGGACAATATTTACATTATTAGCAATGTACCAATTCTGAGCCAGCTTTCTATAAGGTCAGGCCAGAACAGCATCAAATCGTTATGATTCCGAATGAATGGCAAAAATCGTTTAGTAAGACATTTTTCCACGTAAATTTGTCCATTTATGGTACCAGTCGTGTTGAAAATGTTCCCTCTGAGACCGCATCCACATATTGCCTGCCATACTAGAAATTTCTTCGGAAACTTTGACAGCTTCTTTTTCTAAATGTTCAGCAATATTCCCTCTTTGAACCGTTGGATTTCTAGTCCCAGAATGTGCTTTGAATCAGCTTTGCAATATGTTTCGTTGTCCATTAGCAAGCAGTCGTACTCCTTCAACATAGATTTTGCGAGACTTCAATCCGGCACTTTTTTTTCACTTTCTGGGATGGAGAAATGTTTACTTTATTACGATGGAGAAATGTTCACTTTATTGGCTACATTCTGGAATGAGATATTCGATTATTTTCTTGAAATCTTTAACCAATGCCTTCCTCTCCGCGACAAAACGAAAATCATGGTTACCTCGGGAAATGACCTTTTAACGTTAAGTGCTGCTGAGAGGTTTAGGTATCTTAATTACCGTCGTTTTTCCGGATTTTATACCTTTTTCTGCAAAATTAGTCTTGATTCGGCGCCATTTTACAGAACAAAAAAAAAAAGTGGCAAGATGAGTTCTCTATAATTGCACACATCCATTTATATTCATATAGTGTTGTTCGTTTTAGCTATCCCGAGCAAAGTATTATACAAAATTGATAACAAGTTCTGGATACCAGGTTATCACTTTTTTGATCACTGAATATGTTATCGTCGGGGCTTGAATAAACAGCCGTGGCTAACTGGTAGATAAATAACAAAAAATACTCGTTGAATATCATAATAATAACTTATTATGTTATCACTGAGATCAACTTGATAACAAATCCTGTATTCAAAGCAAATTTATTGAAATAGTATCTAATTATGTTATCAATTTGAAATCAAATTCTCATGCTAATAACTGAAAAAAACATTTTAATTAAAAGCCAAATTTCTTGTTCAAATATGCTGGAAATATTTATAGTTTTACAATTCAACTCATAACGTTCATAAAAAATAATATGATCAAAATGATAACATATGATAACAAAATATTCCAATGGTGATAACTAAATTTGTTATGCGATAACAGCGGAAATCAAAACGATAACTGGGATAACAGAACTTGTTAATTATATGATATCAGCTTGTTATTTTCCTTTGCTAGGGTAATGCATACACGTAGAAGACTGTATTAGGGCGTTTGCGGAGACTACTTTTTGCTGTGTACATTCTTTGCAATGAGATCAAGCTTATTTTCAAGCAAAATGGCCATGTTTTTGGGATTGTCTTTTTTTCCTCGAAACCAATTGAGCTGAAATTTTGACTAAGTAATCGGAATTCTCATCTGTATTTAATTTATACTTTTTCATTTACCACTTCAATAGTAACAGACGCATACATAAGGTGTGGCCCAGTAAGAATTGGAACATAGACGATTACGCATATTTTGGATATACATTAACAAAATAGTATTCTGTTTTAACTAAAATGTTCCACTGTATGTGAACTTTAGAGAAAATACAAAAAAAAATCATCTCGATTTCGAAGAAAGTTGTGGACGTTTCAACAATCGGCGCACATTATTCTCATCCATCGTTTTGGTAATCTTATTCCACTTGGTTCTCAATTCATTGAGGCTTTTGAAAACACTGCCATTTACCTTCAGCTTCCTCTCCATAATAGCCCAAAATCTCTCTATCGGTCTGAGCTGGGGACAGTTTGGTGGGTTGAGTTCTTTCGGTATAAACTGAATCCCGTTGGTTTAATACCACTGCAGCACTGTTTTGCTGTAATGCCAGCTTGCAAGATCTGGCCAAAACGTGACAGGTTCATTGCGGGATCTGATGAATGGCAATATTCGCTTTTGGAGACATTCCGTTCTGTACAGCTCTGAATCAAATGTCTTATCAGGGTCCTCCCTTAGCTCAGTCAGTAAAGGCGCAGCTACAAAGCAACACCATGCTGGAGGTGGCTGGGTTCGATTCCCGGTCTGGTCTAGGAATTTTTCGTTACGGAAAATTTCTCGACTCCCTGAGCATAGCGTATGATTGTACTTGCACACAATCATACTAATGCAAAAATGGTACCTGGCATCGAAAGCTCTCAATTAATAACTGTGGAAGTGCATCTAGAACACTAAGTTGAGAGCAAGCAATAAGCTAATTGTGAAAGCCATTACCTTGAAATAGTAAAGAAGAAGAAGAAGATCAGTTATGAAAGCTTTGATCTTCCTACCGTAGCTACAAATGCCATGCAAAATCATGTATATACGTGCACATTTATCTGCAAACACCGACTTGAATTTGGAAGGAACATCTCCCCGACCGTACCGAAGTAAATTGTTTGTCCCGGTAGCTGTTCGAAATCATCCATGAGGAGACAGCCATTGAATTTTTTCAACACCTGATCAAACAGTTTTCTGGCACGGATTCTGGCCACATTGTTCTGCTTTTGATCCCGATTTGGTTGTCAAAAGGCACGGTATGACTTGAAGCCTTACCGGAGACGAAGCAGTTACACGGTACTGCGTGCGGCGTAGCACTTTTTGGCCAAATTATGGTTTGAGATGTTGGAGTTTCCTTAATATTCTTGAGGACTTTGTTCCGCAGTTGACGGTTGACAGTACCCTCCCGACACTGACTGCGATCCGTCGACAAAGTGTCAATAAAGTGTTTTTATTGTTATAGGGAACACATAAGATCCCATAGCTTACAAATCCAACCACTAGGGTTACTGAAAGAATCAAAAATGTTTGTTCCAATACTAAAATGGGCCACACCTTATGACTGAACAAAAATAATATCTTTTGATTTCCAGAAAAAAATGCTCAAATCTGAAGATCTGATTTTTTTATACACGGGTCATTTAAACATCAGTATATTTAGAACTTAAGCTTGTCAAGGTGGCGGATTCGTTCTTGTTTCAACCTTACTTGGGGATGTTAGGCAAAAGAATGTGTGCTTGTTTTCAGTACTATATCATATGCACTTCGCTCAATTTTCAAATATTTCTATTCAATTTGTCACAGTCTCTCGTACAGTAACGGAACTATCAACACTTTCTCTTCATATCATTCGTTCAAAAATTAAAATCACCATAACCGTTACTCCCCGTATGGAAAATACAAAAGCATTACAATTATAGAAGTTACTCATCAACATGCCCAAAACGATGAAAATCAAAAGGTGGCCTTATTATTTTGTCGTAAGTGGCGTCTGTACCATATAAAAGCAAATTAATAAACTGATAACATCTAAGTAACAAGTTCTGTTATCCCAGATAACATTTTTAATTCACCTATTATAGCTAAATTAATTTAGTTATCATCATTCGTTAATTTCTTCATGGCATGACTTCTAAAATACTACTTGAGACAAATGATTCTAATTGAATGCATAATTTTAAATATTATCCGAATGTTTAAACAATAAATTATGATTTTTACCAAAAAAAAAAATTTGGTGTTAGAATCAGAGCTTGATAACAAATTGACAACCTAGTTTGAAACTACTACGATAATTTTGCTCACATTTCAGGATTGGTTATCAAGATGATCTCATTGATAACAAAATAAATTATCGTTATGATACTTAAAGAGTATTTTTGTTATGTATTCTGTAACAGCCAAATAGTTAATTCAGCCTGTTAGCATGTTAATGTATATTTCAACAACTAAATAACAGCGTGGAAGGTGCCCTGTATTGGCCAATAAATTCTCTGTACAGCCCTTCCCTTATACATCTAAACCCAACACTTCATCACATCCAAATGCTTTCAAAAGGTCGGACTACTTACAGGACTGCGGTTTCTTCTACTCCTGAAAGTTTGAAATAGTATGTAATGAGCTCAAATTTGTGTTATAAGGGTAAGTCAGTCAATTTCACAACCGCTCGCGTCCATGATGGTTGCAGAGGATGAGTTACATTAAAATGAGAGGAAAAAGATTTTAGTAAGATTATTGGTGATATTCTCATAACGACTTTTCGATTTTCTACGACGTTTTACGACGTGGCAGTGGAAAAATGACTAGAATATGTGATACTTTCACTACTGGTCAAATTCTTGGTCTCACATGCATGTTTATAGCATGAGATAAGCCCTCTCACCGTCGACAAGGTGAAAACTTTGACCCACGAGAGGGGGTAAATTTATGCGTTATCTTATTTACATATCCGGATTGCAAGATTTGTCAATTATTTATGGGATATTTTGAGTAAATTTAGGCCAGATATCACCTAAATGAAATTCCCTAGTAACACACTTGTTGCAAATGAGTAAAAGTAACTGCATTGTGGCGCAAAAAAGTCACAATCAAGTTGAAGCAACCGATAAGGACAGAGATGTGTTGCTTGGGTTTAAGTCGATATTTATTGCGATACTAACGATCAACTGGTCAACTCGGCTAGAGAGCATTTCCAGCCAGAAACGTAAAAAAATATATTGATTTTATCTCGGCAGTTTCCGGTTTTAAAGAAATTTTGTCCATATGTAAGTTTAAACCCAGGATAAAAAATTTCATTAAAAATTCTAAAATTTACTATTTTCCTATAAGGGCTTATGTAAAATACGATTTTTTTTAAATCATCGCATGTAAACGATTATTCTGATCAAAATGTCGTTTGAGAAGAACTTGTTGGTCATTAAGTGTTCGCTGAGAAAAAAAATACACTGAAACTAAAAAATATGTAAATTCATGCTAAGAAAACATAAAACATTGATTTTTTTGGAGCACCCCCCAAATAAAAAATGAATAAAAAAAAAAAACTTGATGTTATATCCTAAAATCTGATGAAAGATTAAAACGGTTACTTCTTTAATCATTCAATTTTTCTATTAAAATTTTTATAGATTTTTTGAATTTTGTGAAATCGTGTATTTTATATTATAATTTTAACCCAGCCGTTTTGAAGTTATTGCGAATTTTATGAAAAGGAAATTTGGTTGTAACAATCTAACATGATAGATTATTGAATAAGAACCAAATCTTTCTCAGACATGGAGGCTGTCAGCCTTACCCGTTTCTGTTTAGACATCAGAAAAAGCAATATTAGAAAAATTGCTATCAGCATAAATTTACGATTTTTTTAGTTCCAACTGAAGAATACTTCATTACCTACAACTTTTTCTCAGACAACATTTTCATCAGATGAGCCGTTCGCGAAAAAAATAGATAAAAATAAAATCCACATTTTAAATACGCCCTTACAGAAAATAAGTCCAGGATAATTTGGGATGTTTGTATAGAAAACTTAATTTTGGGTAGAAACCAACAAATGAACAAAATTTCATTCAGATCGGAGAGAGAAGGGTCCAACTGGTTTGCTATTCTGGCTGGAAATGCTCTAGAGTAATCAAAATGAAACAATTTTTTTACATTAGTTCAGTATATGTATTAATTTTAGCTCACATACGTCGATTTAAATCTAGGTTGAGTTTAATTAAAACAAGCGACATGAATCGCGCTAAGGGAAAACTAATGACTATTACATCATTCGACCGTCTCAACGTCCAACGGTTCCAGGAACGGATGACAGAGGACCAGAGGACGAAATCCGAACATTTCCAACTGATTTTCTGTCCAACCGAAACCATTTGGGACATGATAAACTGTGAACTTTGGTAGACTAAAGGAGAGACGAAAAGAAAATGATGAGGAAGTGAAAACAAATAGAAAAAAAATGCAAGCCATGACTGTATCGGCTCTAAAGTGGGCGCAAAAAGCAAATGACGAGCATTTTACTCAAACTAATCCTAAAATTTACGAGACGTATGTTAGCAGAAATGAAAACATGCTCTGAATCACTGTTAACATTTTGTTTCATTTCGATAACTATAACTCATTAACCAATCAATCTAAAGTGTCACTATAACTATCCACTCACCCTGTTGTACTTTTTTTTTACTTCTACATACTTAGTTTCCATCAATGTATTACATAAGATATTCAGCGCTTTTGTGTGTATTGTCTAGTGAGTATAAAGGGAATGCTAGATTTGGTATATGTTAAAAGGATATTTCATGTAAATTTAAACCAGATAACATCTGAATCTATGTAGAAGGAGAAGTTCGCTTATCACCATGAGGCACCAAGAGTGAACATTGATGTTTTTGCTAGAATGAAAGATACGAAGAGAAAGTGTTGAAAGTTTCGTCAGTGTGCGGCGGGTTGGAAATAGGACAGATGTTTTTTTTTAAATTGAGCGAAAGGGCATGTGTACAGTGGTACTCGACCCAAAGACGTCATCCTTTGCCTAACATACAACTGCGGGGTAGGTCGAAGCACGGACAAGTCCGCCAAAAACAGTAATGGTCACCCTTAGTGCCTCATGGTGATGAGCGAACATCTCCTTCTACATCATAATCGTTACTCCACGCACGGAGAATACATAACATAACAATTAAAGTATCTGAATCTAGTCTGTTTTATGAAAGATTGCAAACATTTGTGTATGGCGCATGAAAGATTGTAAATAATTTCGTTGTTTACGCTTACATTGGCGCGGTATTTACCGAGGGGGGATTTTACATGCCTGTTAAAATTAATTATTTTTTTCTGTGTATTGTTTTAAACTTCAATCTTTCAGCACAATCAAACATTTACTTTTACTCAAAAGATTCGTAATTTATGAGCGTCCCCTCATATAGCAACTACTGATGTTTACACAAGTGTTGACCGGCTGGTTAAAGCACTGGTCAAAGTATTTAATCGATATGCATCCACACCGGTCTCTGATATCTAGGAAAGTAACGTTCAACTATAGTCGCTATGAAGGCACATTCAGTGTTTGTAATTTTTGCCACAGCACTTGCAATCTCAATGGTAATAAATACAATCTCAAATGAGGTTTACTGAAATCACAACAGTTGTGCTGGCTCAGTATATTCGGAAATAAATATCGTATCAAATCTCAGTAAATGTTACATTTCATTGCAAAATTCCGGTGAAAACTTTAGCAAAGCTCAGCAAGTTCAATTACTTAGTTTAAAAATTTGACACTGATGCTCTGATTTCAGTAAATCGTGCCAGAAAATCAAAACTTAATGCGAACAAATTCGTAAAACTAATCAAATCCTTCTTCATATCATTTCCCCATACAGTGCGATGGAGAATCACATTTTCAAAAGTGTGCCGATTCGATTAAAAATGACAAACCCCTTCTCTGCAAGATCAGCAACTTGGAAGTGGACGGCAACATGCCAAATGTGAAGGAATTTATGAACTGTGCCTTCGAAGCGGCTGGTTGGACTGACAAGGGTGGAAAAAGTTTCAATGTTCGCAAATTAGTAGAAGACATGCGTGCCTATGGCTATAATAAGCAAAACGAACTGGACGAAGTGGTCAAAGAATGTCAAACTGAGTTTGGAGCATACATAAGTGCAATCGACTACCTAGCGTGTTTGCTGATAGATGAAAAGACGAAAAAGGAATTCAAAATGACACTTATGGTCAAGGAGGCTGACTTCTTCAAACATAATTTATGCGCGTAATTTTTATGAAAAATTGAGTGTGGTTCAATAGTAAACAGTGAACTAGTAAGCCTTTTATTGCTAAATAAAAAAGCCTGATACTTTAGTTTTTCTTCCACAAGTTTGAAATCATTGAAAACTATAATATCTCTAACTATAGAATTCTCACTAAACGTAATATCCATAGCTCTTCTGATTTAGGAAACAACCCCAAAGTTATTGATCTCTCAAAGTTTTCCAAAGCTACGGCAGAATGTTTGTATAAAACTCTAAGGATACACACACGAATAGGAGTTTTTGTTTGATGTGAGCAAGATTGATAGCTTTAATAAATTGGAAAACTAGAAAAAATAAAATTTACATTTAACTTGATCTTCTTCTTCCTGGCTTTTATGACGATAATTATACGAGCTTATGCTTGCTTCAACTGTGTGTTCTAAAGGGCGAACATGAAATTATTGCGACAATGAAAATGTCATGCCAATTTTCTTATAATGTTTAGAATCAAACCAAAATTTTAGGGTAGTTTTATACATATATTTACTTCAAAAATCAAAAGAAAAGTTAATCGATGGAGCCTTGAGTGTAAAATTGAACGCATTTTCGCTTGATGCCCTCCATCAAAGTCTTTACAGTGTCATCCGGTACCAGTTTCTCAGTTTTTTTTTCCATTTTCTTAACATGTCCTTCTCGTCTTTGACTGTCTTCTTGCTCTTCCGAAGTTCCCGCTTCATCATTGCCCAGTACTGCTCCACCTGGCGCAGCTCCGGACAGTTTGGCGGATTCATGTCCTTTGGAACAAAATGGACAGAATTGGCCTCATACCACTCCAGGACACTTTTAGAATAGTGGCATGATGTCAAATCTGGCCAAAATAGCGGAGCTTTGTCGTGCTGCTGCAAGAACGGCAAAAGGCGCTTCTCGAGGCACTCAGATTTGTAGATCTCGCCATTTACTGTGCCCTTTGTCACGAAAGGCTCACTCCTCAGTCCACAAGAGCAGATGGCCTGCCAAATGAGATATTTGGAGGCGAACTTCGACATTTTCTTCTTCTTAAATTTGTCGTCCACATAGAATTTGCTCCGGTGAAAAACTCCATCCAAGGAATTTGCTTAAAATCGGCTTTTATATACGTTTCGTCGTCCATCACACAGCAGCCATATTTTGTCAGCATCTTCTCGTAGAGCTTCCGTGCCCGAGTCTTAGCCGTCGATTGTTGCCACACATCGCGGTTTGGGAAGTTCTGTACCTTGTATATATGTAGTACAGCTGTCTTCTTTGCATTCTGGACGTAGCTCTGCGACATGCCGATCTTTTTAGCCAAATCACGGCTTGAGCGTTGGGATTTGCTTTAATCATCCGCTTCACCTTTCCCTTCGTCTTTTTGTTCTCCGGTCCCGGTTTTCTTCCAGCTCCTTTGCCGTGGTCCAACGTCAACCGCTCCTGGAACCGCTTCAACACTCTGGAGACGGTTGAATGGTGAATGTTCAACATTTTGCTCAACTGCCGGTTCGACAGGTCAGGAAATTCCAGGTGTTTGGAAAGAATTTGATCTCTCGACTCGCGTTGGTTCACCTCCATTTTTGTTGAATCGAAAAACACGACTTCGAGTTTGACAGCATGTAAACAATACACATCAATGAGAAGTGTGCAAAATTTGGTTGATTTTTACCCAATGGTAAAAAAGTTATGCCCTGTTGAATGTGTCGCAATAATTTCGTGTTCGCCCTTTAAGTGTACTTCCACAGTTATTAGTTGAGAGCTTGCTTTGCCAATACTAGCGCATGAATTTGTATAATGTGTGGCAGGTCTCCGGCTTGGTAGACCGTGCTTTTACCGACTACGATATCTGAGCAACCCTCCCTCCCCCCTTCCCACGGGAGTATTATTTTATAATCCACTAGCAAACGCTTATCATTTGTCAAAAAAGCCTAATCCATCTGTGACTTACAGTATTCTTCAGTGCCGACTATAATAATCCATTTTAACTATGTTATCAGGTAGTGTTAATTTATGTTTTTCTGGTTTACCAATAACAAACGCTGATGAAAGTTTTTATTTTTTAAAGTGAAGCATCATTTGCTTAATTTTATCAGGAAGAAAATTTACTTGAAAACAAGCACTTTTTTGAAAAGACTGAGTTGTGGCAACGTTTCGTATGATCCAAATCACGGCTCTTTTTTCTCTCTTTCATTTTTTCGCTCACAAACTCTTTCTCCCCCACTACTGTAGTCCTCCAATCTCAATGTTTTATTATTAATAATACAGTACTATTTCGGCTGGATTTGGCATAACGCGAAGGACACGGTAGCCTGGTTCATCAATCCTCCAAACTGTTGGGCTCTGACAAAGTCACATTGGCCCAAACATGTAAAGGCTGCGGATTCCATCAAAACGTTTGAAACAGACTGGAAAAAAGTATCAAAAAACAATGGCAAACAGACTGTGCTGAAGCTAATGACCAGTGTTTAATCAAAAATCCACTCTTTGGCGTACGATTAAACGGATCTCGGAAATGTCACTCGAAACTGTAGAAGAATCTTGTAGAGAACATAAGAGTACGACTCAAACTCAAGTGTGTGTGTGTGTGTGTGTGTGTGTGTGTGTGTGTGTGTGTGTGTGTGTGTGTGTGTGTGTGTGTGTGTGTGTGTGTGTGTGTGTGTGTACGCCCATTCTGAGGTTACTTTCACATACAATAAACCCCACCGATATCATTTGTATAACACACTTACACATTTGGAAATGTTAAATTTCCAAACCTGGCACGTATTTGGTATTATTTAAAAATATGGTTATTGTTGTATAGTTATAGTCAGATACATCTCACGAGTACCATAAAACTCAATTTACATAAAAACCGAGCTCGTATTGCTATTCTCAAATCGTGCTTAGAACTTCTGGGACACCCTATATATGAGCATTCAACCTTATAACCTAATGATCTGAAATTTATCCCACCTTTAATGAACAACTTGATGCTATACGCTCTCGAATGTTCCTATTAAATACCATCTTTAGAAGCTGATGCACAGTGGTGGAGTTGTCATCGATATCAAAATAAGCTTTTACTTTATTTGAATGCAATCGAAACGAATCACATACAGATAGAGAAGTGTCTAATCATGAATTCATGAATTTTAGGATCACAAACACGTTTTCGTTTAATTTGTAAAGCTATACAAAGCATTGCTTATTGGAAATAGTTCACAAGTTTAAAATGAATTTTGTTCACTCACATACAAATGTCATGTCATGGTTTCGTTCTCTGATCCAAACGAAACAAAGCTACTCAACGTCTTTTCAAAACTATTTATCTAAGAATATATTGTGGAGGCTTTATAACACAAATAGAAAAATTTGTTGTTGAAGAAGAAGAAGTTTGAATGAATTACGAAAAGGCTGTATTTTCATAAACCATTTGAATTAAGATTATAAAAAGACATCAATGCACTAAGTGGAAGTTCAAAAATGGAATAAGTGGAATAAGTGGAAGTTTAACATTTCCTTGAAATAGTGCATAAGATAATTATCGAATACATGAACTACGAATTTCACGCCCGTTATTAGGACTTGTCAAAGACAAGTTGTAATTTTCATGCATATTTTGAATACTTTATTAATTTTATGGAAGCTATAATAATTTTAAAACAATGCAAACTTATATGAGCATGTCGAAAGTTACATAAAATTTTCGATCAATCCACTAAAGATTTTACGGAAGTTTTAAATTTAGAAAGTTCACCACAATATTCGTAAGTATCTCGTTTACAAACAATGGTCTGGACTTATTAAAACGATCTGGGAGAAGTTTTAATAAATTTAGTAGCGTTTCAAATTTTCTAAAAAAATATATGTATGTTGATAAAGCTACCAAAAACTTCTGTAAGCTTGTTGAAAATCATGAGAACTCGCTAGAAAATTTAGGGAATTCCCTAGAGATTTGGAAAATACTATTTTGGAGGAATTTGTTAAAGTACTGAAGGAGACTTTCCAGAAGATCATAAAAATAATTCCTAAAAAAACTTATCCGAATGCCAGGAAGGGACTTCTCTGAAGTATGGGAAGTACTTCTTAGTAGTTGAAGCAACATTATCTCAGAAATTCAAAAACAAACAACCGCAAAGTTCAAGGCTTTACTTTCCAGAAGTTTAGGGATAAGTTTGGACATAAACTAACCTGCTTAATTTACTTGAGGAGAGAACTCCCCGAAGTTTTGAAAAGGTTTTCCTGGATAGGACTTATAAGAAGCTTAGAAAGAAATTTCCCTTCTCAAATTTCTCAGAAAGTCTGGGAACTTTAGGGGTGAACTTCCAAGAAATTCAAGAGTAACTGCTCAGAATTTATGACAAAATTTGACAAAAGTTCAGGAGAAAACTTTCCAGAAGTTCAGGAGAAATCTTCCCTAAACTTCAAGAGATGAACATTAAAAAACTAAAGAAGAATCCTTCACAAACTTCATTCATATGAGCGCAATAATATTCATTGCCATTATTCATTATTTTTGCCATTATTCATTATTTTTGCCATTATTCATTATTTTTTTCTGTGTATGTCTATGAACGGAATGGAGCATTCGTTCATCAGATGTTTTGTAACGTAGGTAGGTAATGTAGGTCTGGGTTTAGTATTCCTCTTGCGTACTGTCTTATGGAGTAGTCAATTGTTTTTCTAATCGTAACAAGATGTAGGGGAAGAAAGCCGCTTTCCGAGACAATGCTTTCTATTGGGCTTGAGTGGAATACTGGATGATCTTCGATGTGACGTATGCTTTTCCCGTCGCCTCCGAAACTAGTTTTGTTAAGTTTAATTAATGACTCCATCCCGTTTTTGAATCCCTCTCGTGTCATTTTAATATGGAAATTGTATTTAAGACTGCGATCAATCCATACTCCTAAAAGTTTTTGATTGGTGGTGTGCGCTATTTCTTCATGATTTAGTACTAAGGGAGATTAGTTCGGATTTTTTCTTCTTTTTCCTATGTGCATCATTCCCGATTTTGATGCAGAGACCTGAAGTTAGTATCATCACTCCATTTTTGTATGCTTCCTAGAGTTTTCAGCATTTTTGATCGGGTCCATTTAGCTGATTTGAAGATGACTGCGATGGTGACGTCATCCGCCTACATTTTAAGGAAAGTATCGTTGGGAATAAAGTCTTTGATGCTACTAGGAAAAAAAAGACTAAAGGTGCTGGAAGATAAAATGGAGGAATCTGTCATCTGCCGGTGGACAACGAAATGAGTAATGATGAACCGAAGGCGATGAATACACGCGCTCGCGTGTTTATACAGTTTGCCGCCTTCATGTAAACGGGAATCAGTAAACAAACAGAGTCGGATAGAATTGCAAAAGAACAAGAAGAAGCTAACATAAAATCTCCCCCAGGAAATAAGAAGAACCATAGTAGGTTCAAAAAAGGTTTCGTTTTGTGTAACCCACAAACTTTGCCTAGGGCTCCATTAAGCTAACGCGATTGAGCCGTACAAATAAAGAAACTGATAAAAAAAAGTATTTGAGAAGACCATTTAAAACATATTAAATCATTTTCAAGCATTTTATCATGTAAATATTTCAGATTTCAAAAATACAATTGATATTCAAATCTTTCCTGAGAGTTCACTATCACAGAATGTTCGCTAAAGTCTTTATTTTCAAAAGTGAAGAAAACAAAACAAACAACTGTTTCATTTTTTGTAATTCCAAAATTTGTGCTTATGTTTCAATTTTTCAAGGCATAAATCAAAAAAACTACAAACATAGCTTTTTCACATGCTAAATAACTAAAACTTGTAACATGCAGTGCAGAAGAATCGTTTTAAAGTTGGCCTTTGTCGTTTCTTAGGTTTTGGCCTTCAAAATTTTGGAGAGTTCCATCACTTCAGTTCCATGGCGGCCATTTACGTATTATAATAAAATTCACTTTCGGGCTGGTATTTTTTCACATTTTTTTTCACGGTGTATACAGTTATTACAAGCTGTATAAATAGGGCTGATTTTAGAACGTCTTATCAAACAACGAACGGTATTTTAGCTACAAATTTTTAAATAAAGATGCATAGCCCCTTTTCAAAAACTACTCTTCTGCCATTTTCGTTCAGTTGTGGAGAAAACTCAGTCTCCTTCGCAAAATGCATGTAGTTTAGTGAAAGGAGACTGGATTAATTTAAATAAAAAATAGTCGAATAACATTCCACACATTTTCAGGTTATTCTGGTTACTCTGATGCTCTACATAAAACTCCACAAGCCTAAAAAGTAGGCTAGTGTTGCTTCACTGATATAGTCTTTCTGTGTATTCTCCAATACGTGGAGTAACGATTTATGATGATGTCGTTGGAGAAGGAAATAATTTCTCATCACCATGAGGCTCTAGGCGTAGACAGCACTTATTTTTTGCTAGAACAAAGTTGTTAAGAGAAAGTATTGACAGTTCCGTTAGTGCACGGTAGGCTGTGAAAATTGAATAGAAGTTGTTTTTGAAATTGAGCGGAGGGTATTGTGAGGTAGTATCTCGAAACAAGCACACAATCTTTTGCCAATCATCCCCATGTAGAGTAGGTCAAGGCAGGAACGAATCCACCACCTTATGCAAGCTAAAGAATGTGAGCATGATCATGCTCATATACTACCGGTAGCTTAAATGCTTCTAACGAACTGTCAATCACACTCCAAAATTCCCTACATAAGAGGGAAACTATCTCCCGCTCATTTGGGTTTATTTTTGGCATACGACTTCTGCTTTACCTGACATACAGTATTGTTTAATAGAATTATCCTTGAAAAGATGAGAAGTAAGTTATACATCTAATATATAACGAGCCTTGAAAAAGGTTTCAATTTCGATAGACATGTGTGAGGTTGATCCTTTTGATAAATTTTTGAACCCCTTCACGAGTTGCACTTTTCTGAGACAGGGTGTCGATCAAATTAGAATCCCAACTAAGTGTTATACTTTCATTTCAAAAGTTCTTAGATAACAGTTCAACACCAATGAGTAAATTATCATACTGTCTGACTAGCAACTACAAATATATCTAACAGATCAACCTATCAAGTTAAATCCGGATACCCAATGACTGTAATCTGTAGATACAACAATTGGATGCAATGTGTATGATCACAACAAGTGATAACAAGTTCTGTTTGATCTGTAATATTTACACAACTGATTGATTTCCCTCCCCAGAGAGCAAATGTGAAGTGGTATAAATACATCATGAATAAAATCAAACCACAATCAAAGTCGTCGTTAGGTGCTTCTGAGATGATCCGACCAATCCTTCTGCTCGTGCTGTTCGCAATAACAGCGTCAGCATTAGTAAGTAGACAATAACAGACCAAACACTGTAACCATCAAATATTTCAATCTAACTAAACCATTTCAGCCTCCAATATCGTTCTTTAAAGTATGTGCTCACGACTATTACAACCGCGATAGGCCCAATGAGTGCAGGCTGAAGAACTATGACTTCGATCCTAGCATCCCAAGAATACAGGACTATATGAATTGTGTGTTCCTGGGATACAAGTGGATGCCCGATGATCGCTCGTATAAGGTTCAAACACAGAAAATTGTTAGTGACCTGAAAGCAAAAGGATCTCAAAATGAAAGCGATGCCCAGAAGGTGCTGGCTGAGTGTGAGAACAAGTCCGGCAGGAAAATCGGTGCCTTGGACTATTTCCGCTGCTTGCTTGAAAATCCGAAAACAAAGGCGGGGATTCTTAAGAGGTTGAAAGTACATGATGAAGAGTTTTTCAAAAAGTGTTGAATTTTTTCTAAGGAGAACTTAATGTATATTGTACAATGTAGTGTTCAGAATATCTTCACGATAAAAAAAACATGAAAATACTTGGCATTTCAATAAAAAAAAATCTACTTGACCAGCTTGTCTGAATTGGGTACAAAGAAGTCGTCTCCAAATTATAAAGTTATGATACAAATATTTATAAGCATTTGAAAACACGTTTACTAATAAACATAAGATCTCGAAACTAGAAACGACACATGTTATAAGGGTGTGTCTTAATAGCAGAGTCGGTGAAAACTCACGAACGGTAAAACATATCATCAAGTTGAACATATTCAAAACGAGTGTGTTTTAATGTTTTAAAAGTTTTTTTTTGTCAACTACAAGCTGCATGCTGGATAGCGTAAGAACCTCTTTGATGGGCATTGGGTAGAATAGATTTTAAAATCCTTCAGAGATAGTTTACCAGGCGTATACAGGCAATGACGCGCAGGAAGACACTGTTGGCACTGACGCCAAAGGTAATGTGAGAAAATGTTGAAAGAGTTCGATTAATCATGTATTTCAGTTTCTATGGTGCAAAATCCATAAGTCTACCGCCAGTTACGATTCAGCCTTGGAGAACTATTTTTTTACTATGCTCAGCGCGAATTTATCAAGAGAATTGGACAATTGAACTAACTAGAATCGAAATCAATTGCTGAATTGAACAATCTGGAAGAGTTTCAGAAAACGCTGGACGAAGATGTGTTCTGTCGGTGCATACTGCAAACGATAAATAATGGAACTGTGTCAGGATTGCAACAAACTAAAACACTTATCGTCTGGTCAAATCGAACTATTGGTGAGCTAACAATACCTTGTATACCGTTCCAGAACCCTTCAAGCAACTGTTTACGGTTCATGGCAGTGCTTAGTCCAATGGTAAGCCTGAAGCCTTTTAGTTCTGGTGAAACGTTTTGAATTAGATTCTGAAAAATAACGATCAATGCTTTTCATTCTGAGTATCAAAATTCGGCACAGAAAAGCTGTTTTTTCACTTTTACAAAAATACACTCAGTAGCAAAATAAAAGCCGAGCAAAATTTTGCTTCCAAAATACGCGTTGTTCAACCTTCTGTAACTTTGTCAATTATCAATATATTTGGCTGTAATTTTGACAACACTATAACTAATATATAACCCTTATGTGACCAAAATTTGATGTTGATGAAGTTTATAAATTTGAAGTTATCATAACATATGTAAAAAAAGTCATTTTTGACATACCAATTTCAAAAATCCGTATTTCTGTGAATAATTTAGGTAGGATATTAAAAATTTCTCCATGACTTAAAACAATACAGAGATTAATGTGGACAAAATTTGAACTGTTTTCATTAAGTGGTTTGGACTACAGCTGACGTCAAAGTTGACGCTCCAACATGAGTATTTCTCGCTTTCACCCGATATTGACCATGCTGAA
>JASCZW010007446.1:0-66382 GCA_034211315.2 Aedes japonicus | reverse complement strand
AACTTGAGTATTGGGTTAATTCGTGTAGCTAGTGACTAATTTCGTCGAAAGTGTATTTGTTTATGTTTACTTTCAAGTGCTGCATCCAAACATTCTATTTGTTTTATTGCAAATTCGTTCGTGCAATATGTTCACCAGTTTGTTGCTCGCCCAGAAGAAGCCGAAAGAGATTGCCAAGGTGGTAGCGTGCCATTTGGCAACAGTTTACCACATAAAAAAGTCCCTGCAGGATGGTCCTAAGCAGCGAAAGCCGGGAAGCGGACGTCCGCGCTTTGCACACACGCCGAACGTGATCAAATCGGTCCGGGCAAAAATTGATCGCAACCCGATGCGTTCCACTTGCAAAGGAAGCCAATATTTCGGAAAAATCCATGCGGAAAATCATCAAAGAAGACCTGCATGCATCTTCCAGAGCCTTGTTGAAGAAAAAAAAATGATAATCCTGTTCTCCGACGAAAAGCTTTTTAGCATTGATTTTATGGCCAACAGCCACACGGACCGGTTCATATCACTGCAAAAAAAAAGGAGAACGTTCCGAAAAAAGTGAAATTTAAATTTCAAACCAAACATCCGCCTGGTGTCAAGATGTTTGGCTTGGTGGCGTCCAACGGTTTGACAATGCCGCCTGTTTTTGAACATTGAATAAATTTGTTTAAAAGGACTTTATAAAGATAACTGCACTCGAAAATGTTGATATTATTGCTTGAATCAGTTGAAAATGGGATTTGAAAGATATAGAACAAATTTTCGCATTATTTTTTGCCGCACCCTGTACTTATTGTAAAGTTCCCTCATATTCTCATGATCAGCTGTTTCGGTATTGTAACAAAATCTAAGTGTGTAGAGCAATGGCGTCTTTGACAAAGTTAACGGATATGATAAGCCACGTATTTTGACGGCATGACTTTTGAGATCAATGCCCCTAAAAGTGAGATATAAATTTAAATTAATTAGGATTTTGAGATATAGAGTTAATGTCTTCAACTAATTGTAGAAAAAGTCGATACAAATATCTTTGCTGATGACATATAAATCGTATGTTTCACCCAGTCGGAGATAGAGAGCGTTTTATAAGAACTAACCACAAAAACTCATTTTCACCGTCATTTTCTATTTAATATTTTCCAGTACATTAAGCTGGTAATTTTGAAATATCAAAATACAAAACTTTCCAGGCATACTGTACCAAAGCATTATTTCAGCGGGATGAGTATTTGAAATTTGCCCTTGTCTTTTGTTGTATTTCTGATGCTTTCATGCCACGCCAAAAAGCAAGTAGAGCAGCTGGCTTAATCAAGTAGTACATTAAAAGAGCTTTCAAGTGGGGGTAAGTTGATCCGTTCACGACCGTCTGCTGGAGAGTTATGCTGAAAACAAATATTGATGGTTTTACTATTTTTTTTTTTGTTAAAACATCATGAAACAAATTGTGTTGTCATGGTAACCACACCTTCAAACTCATTATTTTCAGCTACATTTTGCATTTTATTTTTGTCAACATTTGTGTTTACTTTAACACGTTTACTAAAATTATTATATAACTTATTCAAAAACATTTATATTTTTCAATGCCGTTTTCAATTTCAACTGCTTCTTTTGCTAGCAGCAGCTTATCATCGCCAGACAATGGTCTATCATGCTTTTTGGGCCGGCCACTAATGCTTGTATTAAAGGGGTCTGATAATACAGTTCAGAAGATCGCAATTTGTAGCCTTTCTTGATAGTTTTTAACATTTTTTGCAATCTTTCCTTACAATAGACTCCTTGATCCTGGCGTTATATGAGCGAAAGACTACACAAGAAATATCCCAGTATTTTCTGCCAAACTAGCAATACTTTTGCGTGCATTAGATTATGCAAAAAAAAACTATGTTTCTTTTTATCTGTGTATACTTCATGTGTGGATTCGATATTTTGAATATTTTTCACGCGTGGCGTATCGACTTAAAAAATACAGACTTGGCTCGCGTAGAAGACAGAATAAAGTAGCTGAACGGAAAAAAAAAAATATCCAGAACCGATTCATAATAGTAATGGGCATAAAAGTTAATAAACCGCTCGCTGGGAGAGCTGGTACACTCAATGATGGCAACGCAGCACGCAGGTTTTTTTTTGTGAACGTGAACAGTTGGAAAAAATAGTGTAATTTTCTGCATGATCTAATGCACATATATGGAATGCAACATTTGGCATAAGTTAAAAGGACATATGATGTAAATTTTGCCAAAATGAATACTTTGGCTAAAAATTAGATGAGAGGAAATTGTACGCGTCCATTAAAATTCATCATTTTCTGTCAGCACTACAGGTCTTCAACGTTCTACTCTCTAAAGGGTGTACGGAATTAAATTGTTACACACCCAAATATTGGAAAAATTTGCCCGTTCAAACAATCATCTTCAAACTTTCAGGGAGTAAAATAAAACATGTTATAAATATTTTCCCATGTTTATTTTATTCGATTTCAATTCCATATCCAAATGCACGAACCTTCTTCTTTACACTACTCATAAGGTCCTGTGCAACATTTGGACCAACTATTTTTTTGCGTGGCAATCCTTTTTTTTCGTATCTTCCCCCGATTTCACTTCCTTATGATGCTTCCGAAGTGGCTGCTTCATGATGGCCCAGTATTTTTCAATTGGCCGCAGTTCCGGTGCGTTCGGGGGGTTGAGATGCTTCGGCACGAAATTGGCTTCCTTAGCCTTGTACCACTCCAAAACCTTTTTCGAGTAATGGCACGAGGCTAAATCCGGCCAGTAATGGCATCTGGCCAAAAAAGCGTAGGACCATCGTGTAACCTCAAAAGAGGAAGAAGACGCTTTTGGAGGCATTCCTTCAGGTACACCTGCCCATTGACCATTCCAGTTGTCACGAATAGGGTGCTCCGCTTTCCACACGAAATTGCAAATTGATTGCCAAATCATTTATTTTTTGGCAAACTTTGACATATTCTGCTTTCTAACTTCCTCAGGGACATCGAATTTATCAGAAAGTGTCCAAATTTAGGGGATTTATCAGGTGAAAAACTGGAGCTCTGGAAGCTACCGAAGTCTCCGCTTTGCCGCCCGTCTCATCATCCATAACAGAGACAATGTGGTTTCGTCAACATCTGGGTATGTAGACGCTTCCGTGTACGTGTTTTACCTACCGTATTCTGCCGCTCATCGCGATAAGGTACCTTTCGGACTTTGTACGTGTGTAGTCCTTGACGTTTTTTTGCATCTCGCAGCGAAAGTTTTGGTTAGATCCAGTTTCTGCCATACATCTCGGAACTGACCTGTAGGGGATTCCTCTCAAAAGCATGAACTGCCCGCTTGCGATCCTTAACACTATACGCTTGAGATCAATTCTTGCCACTTTTTTTCTTCCGGTCGATGGATCAGACGTTCCATGGTACCGATTTAAAACACGAGACACCATAGAAGATGTACCATTCCCAGCTTCTTGCTGATGGCAACGATGAGAAAGACCCGGATTTTAAGAGGTGGGAGCAGCGTAAATTTCTGTAGCGCCGCTGCTTGTTCTTCCGACTCCATCTTCGCAAACGACAGCACCTGCTAGTGAAACCTACACAGCGTAAACAAGAAGAGCACATTCGACTAATTTCACCCCAAAATTTCAATAGAAAATGCCCAACGGGTACAGCCATTTAGGCACCGGTGCAATCTGATTCCATCAACCCCATATGGCGTGTTTCAAAATGCAAAATTTATCTGAAAATAATGGTATAAGACAGGTGATGGATACTATTGCAACGCGCAATTTTCTATAAGTTCTACACCATGAGCTAAAGTAAAACCATCGATATTTGCTCTGAGCATAACTCTCCAGCCAGACAGTCGCGAACGGTCAAACTAAACCATCACTACTGGAAACTCTATCATTGTACAATGAAGAGATGCAACCAACACATATTTTCTATTGAAAGTATGGTACAAGCCACCGAGAAATACAATGAAAAAAACGCAAAAAGTTCAATAATTCATCCTCGACGAAGAATACAGGTAGAGTATGTTTTGTTTGTAGACAATGCAAATAACTTCTGCGGAATATGACATTGTCGTTAAAGTGAGAAAAAAATCATTCTGCGAGAAACGAGTTGTTTGCGGAGTTTAGTTCTGTATAGAACGCTCTCTACCTACCATTGCAGCAGAGACAGACGAGATAATAATGATCTCAAAATCTAATGAAGACAAATTTTATCGATCTTTTAGAGAGATTCATCACGACAAGACATGCGGTCAATATACTGAGCTGATCGAATTCATCCACTGGTTCCACTGGAGCTATCAATAACACCACACAGCGTAGAAATCTGTTTTGCACCGTGCAAACATTTTGACCACTGTTTGCCGGAGAGCTTAGCCAAAACGCTTCGAGTTTTGAAAATGCAAGGTGTAAGGCGTTTAAAGATAGGTTCAGGTTCGGCCTGCAAGAACGAGCAGATTTTAAAAACACAGAGAATCGTGGTGATTCTTTTCAAGCGGAAACCGGAACTGTCGCAATCGTACGTACAGAAAGCAAAGTGAAAAGCTGAGTTATGGGATGTTAGGAGACTAGCTTGCGTGGACCGGCAATGATACAGCATTTGAAGGCCTAGGAGTGTTAGAAGAAACTACACCAGAAAAAAAATCTTTGCAGTAAAACTCCTGAGCACATTTTTAAAACTATAATGAAATTCCAGTCAAATTTACGACGTTTATGGCACAGTCTGAAATATTTGAGGTATATTTGACAGACCGTCATACGGATATCAACCGCATCATGGTTGATTCTAATCGCGAGCAGAAGGTAAAATCTTAGCGCACGTACGGTCTGGTGAAAATTGCTGGTGTTTGTGGTTCAATTTTAACCCTCGAAGTGGTCGTTTACCGATACGTATTTGGCGGATTCATGTCATTCGGCACGAAGCATACATTTGACATTCTAAAGCATCCTTTGCATGACGATGTGACGCCAAACCAGGCCAAAACACTACTGACTACGACGCTTCGTGCTGCCTGATCATCGGCAATAACTCGCTACTGGAGACATTCCTTAACGTATTATCTGGTGTCTCGTCGTCTCCGCTGTGATGTACGGACTAGATGTTTACCACACTCGCATAGGTGCCTGCCAAACCATAACCTTCTTACCGAAATTTTTCGGTAGAAATTGCCTTCTCCGTTTCGGGGGATGTCTTAGTCTTCGCTTACAGTATATGCAATTGTGGTCCGGGAAGCGTTTTGTAATCTGGTTTCACCTTACAGTTTCATCGTCCGTTGTTATACACCCAGAAATTCTACTGACAATAACGAATCGTAGAGGTTGCGGGCCCGCGGTTTCACGGACGCCGCCTGGTTTGGGTTCCTTTTGGGTATTTTCTGCTTCCGGTGTGTTTTTAGCCCAAAGTCTTTCTTTGGCACGCATGACGTTGCTCGACGAGGTCCCTAGTTTTCATAACATCCCGAACGGAAGTCGCGCTGGTTTTCCGCATGTAGGCATCCCTGAATCTCTTAATCGATATCCGGACTAACAAGACCGGATTTTCGACCACTCTTCGGCGCGTCTTCAAACGTACACTGTTCTTTATATTTTCGAATCGCACATCGTACCGCTCCGACGCGTACACCCTCTTCCTTGGCCAATTTTCTAAAGGAGAGTCCTCATTCAGAAATGTGCAAACAAAGGACGCATCAAAACATGTTGAAACATCTCACTATATCCAAAGTGCGCGTTAGAATAAGGTGTTCTGATGCATTCTGGAACGGTCGTTGTTTGCTGACTTTTTCGAAGGCGTTTATACTTCGGATTCCTCACTGGCTTCCTAGAAAATGGTGGAAAGCTGGCCATCTTACACGATTGAATTCTCAAGGCCTACATTATCAGCACCAGTCACACTGAAAATTTGTATCCGCTTACAATCACACTAGGCTTCTAAGTGCTTTATCTTCGCGTTATTTTATCATCACCTTTGTATGGGCCCCATCTCATTGTTCAATTTCAGGCAATGAGAAAGTGGACTCGCTTGCCAAGGTTGGTCTTGCTGGAAGGCGATATTTATGATCGACAAATCGCCTTCATCGAATTTTTTACTGTTTTTCGTCAACAGTCACTCGTCAGCTGGCAGTATAAATGGAGTAAAGGGGAGATTTGGGGCGATGGCAACATTCTATCATCCTGCAAGGTGTCGAAGAAATCTTGGTTTAGGGGGATGGATGTGCGTCAGGACTTCATTCGTGTCATGTCTCGCCTCATGCCAACAAATCATTATTCTTTGAACGCTCATTTATACCGGGTTGGGCTGAGCGACAGCAATCTCTGTGAGTGTGGACAAGACTATCAGAACGCAGATCATGTTGTTTGGTCATGTGCAAAGCTTCGTGGAGTCAGATCTGAGCTTTATGATTCCCTTCGGGCTCGAGGTAGACAACCGAATATGCCAATTCGAGATATTTTTGCTGTACGTAATTTGGATTACTTGAAACTCATTTATGTGTTTTTGACTAACATTAGCCTTAGATTGTAGTTAGTTTAACCTGTATGTTTACTATAAGTTTTTTTTTAACTGTGTATGTGTGTGTTTTGGTGAAAACCATAAATTGTATAGTTATAAGTGTTTAGATAATTTAGAATTTAAATTTAATGTGTTTTGTAAACCATACTTTAAATTCCCACCCTCTTTCCCATCCGTAATTTGTAATTCCTATTAACCTCGAGACGGCCGCGAGTAATCGGTTCTATCCCACCAACCTTTGGTTATTTTGGCGACATATGACGTATGAGGATCGCGAAAATTTGGCTCTGTAAAGTTGATTCGATTGAGCCAAATAAATGATTATTAAAAAAAATACAATCACACTAACTCAGAATCATCAGGAGTATGGCCGATTGCGCTCTCTCTACAGCATGACCTTGAAACTGTATTGAACTGGTATATTTTGAATGGAATTGAGATGAATGCTATAAAATGCAAAATCATAAGTTTCAATAGAAGCAGTTCGCATATAATTTTGCACTGTTTGCTACATTCAGAAGTACTTGAACGAGTCAACTCTAATAAAGATTTAAGAGTAACGATGGATAGTAAGGGAAGGTCCATTAATTATTTTACGCAGTAAGGGGGGAGGGGGGTCTGGCAAAACGGGACCATCCATACAAAAAAATTGAAGGTCCATACAAAAGTCGAGACTAGGGAGGGGGGGGGGGGGTGTGGGTGCTGTTATTAAAAGTCACTTTTTGCATGACACAATTAATGGACGTTCGCTAAGCTGATTTTCAACGATCATATTTCCATAACTTTCGCTTAAACTTTTACCGTCCTTGGTTTTATTCGATGAAATTGTGCCGTTTCCCGCGATATTTATGCTCTGGAAGTCCTGTGCTGTTCATTGCTGCGCAGTATCCTTGAATGTGGAGTTCAAGTAATGGCTCCCTATCATGCTGTACACGCTGGCCGACTAGGAAGGAGTTCGACGTTGGCTCATCAGATTTGCCTCTGCGCAACCTGCAAGCGAAACAACCCTCTCCGGCACGCCTCCCATATGAACACCGATGTCAAATTATAACCCTAGAGCTTCTTCACCAGCGGAGGATTTACTTGCAATAGATGTAATGAGGACCGCTTTGGCTGTACACATGCTCTGCAAAAAATAAACTTTTAAATACTTCAAATTGTTATATTTTGTATTCTCCGCGCGTGGACTAACCAGCGTTCGATTGGCTGAAGTTGAGGATTTTCCGTGAGCCAAATGATAGTTATTTTGATGTAATGCGCCGAGGCTAAATCAGACCGAAGCAGTACAGGGGCAAGCAAACTCTTCTGTAGAAACTTAGGTCGATAGATTTCCGCAATGATTGTTCCGGTAGTGTGGAAAAATTGTAGTCAGGAGCATATTGCTTGCCATACCAGCACTTTGCGACCAAACTTCTCCACTTGAATCGTCCAGTCTGCATTGCTTACATCCTCCGTTACGACGGCAGTGTAATATTGTGGACCTGGAAGGTTTTTTGAGTCCTGCATCCGGTCGCTGCAAAACTCGCGAATACAATATATGGATCCTTGATGCTGTGGGTAGCTTCTGTTCTGCACTTTGTTTGGAGATTTTCTGCTTCTTGTAGATCTTCAGGTTGTTCTGTTTCTTGATACAATCATTCCGACGCTGACTCCTGCATTATCGGTCAAATCACGTATCGACATGCATTTGTTCATTCGAATTAGAACTACCACTTTCTAATTCAGTAAATTGTTGCATTATTACACCCTTTTCACGTAGCTATATGACCAGAGCCTTAATTTTCAATTAATTCTAACCGTACAAACAAGTAAACAAACGAAAGATGACAGTCAAACGCACAGCATGCTACGATGAATACAATAAAACCATCACAAGCACACGCATACGACGCCAATTTATAGGGACAGTTTATTTTCGATACATCCCTTATACTGAAGTAACAACGTTAAAAGATTCAAAATCTGGTCAAAAATGAAATATGTAGTTATGATGCTTTTCATGAAAATAGAAATTACACTTGTAAGGCATTAGCGCCATGAATAAATCACTCTGTACAAATTCTATTTAGGGTTTAACTTAGTGTTTTTAATGCACTTTCACAATTATTAACTGGTGAGCTTTCGATACCAGGTGCCATTTTTGCATTAGTATGGATGTGTGGCAAGTATAATCATTTCCTATGCCCAGGAAGTCGAGAATTTTTTCTAACGAAAAGTTCCAAGACCAGACCGGGAATCGAACCCAACCACCTCCAGCATGGTGTTGCTTTGTAGCTGACTGAGCTAAGGGAGGCCTACTGAAGACAGTTGCATTTAAAAAACACTCGAATTTTAAGTCTCAACAACATTAAAAAAAATACGCCGTACCTTAGCATTCACGTACACGCTCAAAACGCTCTCTCTTTCATTTGAATTACTGTCCCTTCATAACAAATTGATTTATATAATTTATGAGTAGATCCTCTTTTTATGAAAATTGCTGAGCATTTCTGTGAGAAAAAAAGAAATAGCAATACAGTCTTTCATAGTTTCAGAGTGAAGTGGAACGAGTGTGTACGTCACGGCATTTGAAAACTACCAAGAATATGTTTCTATCGCTGCAAGGACTCTCAGGGACGAGTAATAGCAACCAATGACTTTTTGATGACCTTTTCCGCCCACTTGAGACCATTTATCTGAGCAGCTGGGGACTCATGACGTATGAGGACATACGGCCAGTTCCGGTGATTTATCGGCCACGATGCTTTTGCCCTAGTTTTATTTATTTCTTGGGACGAAGTCGTTTCTGGCTCGCAAAAGGCAAAGGAACAACACTTAATTGTGGCTTAGATGGCTGGCACTCGCATGGGAGGTTTATTCACCTTAACGAGTCTGGCCTTACCGAGCACAGTTTCTTATTATCGGGGGGAGGTTGATATCGACCGATTCCTGTAGTAACTTTATCGATTTGCTAGGTTGGGTGTATTTTTAACGTGGAGCTCAATTAGAACAAAACACGCGAGAGATGGTCGTTGAGGGGTGGTTGCGGCTCTCCGATTAGCATAAGGTTGAGTGATTTAGGTCGTATGGATAGACTTTCTCCATGGTTTGTAGTATGTGTCTGGTATGTGTAGTTTCCAGAGAGTGAAGCTGGAATTAGATGTGTATCAAAGAAGTATTACAAAGTTTAAAAAATATGCTAGGAGCAGTTCCAGACGAAACCTGTCATAAAATAACGAAATTTGTTACGGGCCGCTAGGATTTGAACGAAATTTCGCAAACGTATTCAGTAGAAAAAGAGAAGAACACTGAAAATTTATTTAAGTAGATAAGCTTTTACTTCGTAAGCTTGGGTTTTTGACATAGAACAAATGTCTCGTGGATTGTATGAATCTATCCTATTGCTTGTCATCTGGTGAAATGCTATCATTACAACCTCACGTACAATGCACGAAATGAATTTCGTGGTGACCTGTTTTTTTTTTCAATCGTACTCATAAATGTTGGTCTTGCTACTGGGTTGGGCGGGAATAATTGATTCATCCAAAAATAAAACTTAAAACGCTGTCAAGAGTTATAACTTCCTTCTCACTAATCATTTAGCTTCTCACAAGTCACCATGGCCTAATGAGATCAACCGCGGATTCTTTAAATAGCTCTTCCCAAAAATACAGGATCGAATCCCGGGTTAGAAACATTTAAAAAAAGCACTGAACACCTTCTCGGAGTTGCGCTTTTATTTTAAAATAACCTTTTGGGTTGCTATAAATAGATCGGTCATTCAATCATACTACTACTAGAGGAACGTTTTTTTTTTTATTGTTAAAAAAATATTCGTAGTCCTTTGTATTTTTTTTTTATTTCTTTTTCCGTCAAACGGGTACCAACGGCTTTACTTCCCTTCCGAAGGAAGATGTGACCAGAATTTTTCGCCTCAGAAAAACCCCCGACGTCGACTAGGATTGAATCCAGACCCACTGGGGTGCTAGCTAGTAGCAGTCACACTACACCACTACACCACCGATGCCGGCTAGCTCTTTGTTTTCGTACAATTAACGAATGTTCTTAATGTGTAGCATTGTTAACGAAGATAGCTTCTGAAAAAGTACAAATGAATTTCGTTGCTTAGAACAACGAATAGATTTGTTAGTTCTAGTTTTTTTTTCATTACGACGAATCTAACATTGAGATATTCTCTCCGGGCTCACTCTCTTTCATTCATTACAGCGCCATTATAACACTTTCGAGGCATTCTTTAGTACAGAACGAAACACAACAGTGCTGGCTAGCATACGCTACAAATAGTAGAATGAAAAACGAGAGATAGAGAGAGAGAGAGAGAAAGAGAGAGAGAGAGAGAGAGAGAGAGAGAGAGAGAGAGAGAGAGATTCTGTGTGAGCGTATGCGTATGTTGAAACAAACATAGTTTTATTGATGGAACACCTTGAATAACTTATAAAAAGGGAGTATTTTTAACGTTTTTAGGCACTCATGAAATTAAAATTCAAAATATCACGTAAATGGTTACCTTAATTTGCTCTTAGGAAACCTTTTATTAAAATTTGTTGTCCATGTTCCCCTTTTCTTTTAAACAATGGCCTGCGTTTCCAAATTTTACAATTCATATTTTGAAAAAATTATAAATAAAATATTTCAGAAATTTATATATTAAGTTTTATTTATGATTTTTTTCATGTGAAAAGAATGTAACAATGCCAATTTTTCTGTTCAGTGTTTATATTCATTACATGGACATTTTGATTCTCCATTTTTAAGGCTTTGTTTTGACGTAGGACTTAAATCTATCTTTTCTATTGCTGTATAGGTGCGCCGTTCTAAAATTTCTGAAATCGAAAGCGTTACGCAGGTTTGGAGATTTTGAACGATAATATCTCTCTCTGTTCCACAGAAATTTTACGATAAGTATTTCATTCAAAAGGTAGAACATCAAAACTGAATCCGTGTTAATACCTTAATTCATTACATTTGTTTCCGAGTTCCGAGTTACTGCTTGTCTAAAACTATGGTATCAAAAACACATAAGCCCTTCTTAAAAGTTACTCTCGAAGCAGAACGACCATTACTCGTGCCGAAACACTTATACTGTTATACTGAACACGTTTACACAGTTTCAGCCAAATCTTAAATACTAAAGTTTTGTCATTTACAGATTTGGCGTGAAACCGCTCTTTGGTGTATGTTAATTTCAGACTTCTGGAGAGCATTTGAATATTCGTTTCCTCAGAATGGTTTGGATAAGGATTAGTTAAAGAAAACTGGTTGATTAACCTCGATTAACTTGAAATGTGGACGCACTGCTTTTTTTTACTGCGCTCCTACACTCAGCGGAATAAACTTTCGATATTCATAAGATTGCATTGTGATTATTTAATATAAGAATTCAGTATGAACTTCATAGATTTATCTTATGAAATATATTGATGTTGAAAAAATAAAAATATGGAGCAACCTGGTTTCGATTAATATTGATTTAAAAATGGTTGTTAGATGGACAAATGACAGCCAAATGAAATATGGTTTTGGGATGCAAAAATTGTATGTGGTCACGGCTCAAGGAGGTGTCCTCAAGACATATAAATTCAATTTTCAATTCAAGTTAGGCAAACTCTGATTTCCCTTCCTTGTCACTCAAACCCCTCTTTTGAGTATTTTCGTAACTTGTCCGGGGTTGAACTTTGAACTCGGCTTTCACACCAAAAGTATGGATGCTAACCACTTATGCTTCCGTTACAAATGAGCCTAGGAACTCGAAGTTCTATAAAGAAAGCGCATTCTATAATTCATCAAAGCACACATTTCCCTGTAAAGTTTTGCCGAGGTTTGGCTAGCTAAAGGGCGATACGGTCAAAATTTGGTCAATATCAACTTGAAGTATTTCTTTCAATTTTGCATTTAAAAATGATAAACAAAATAGGTTCAAGGCAAACTGGCTTTCTGCGGCGAAGAAGGTGGACAAGGTGGCTGTACAAAATCTGATGGCAGGGGTCAAGCGTAAGGCCAGGCAATTCGGATTTGGAAAAGCGGAAGCCTATCTGAATATTTTTCCTGAATTTTATACTAATTGAACTTGAAAAAGAAATTTAATTTGATTTTTTAAATAAACGATGTCACCGATTTACACGCGTTTTCCCTTGACCAAATTTTGACCGTATCACCCTTTACTACAGCCGAGAGATACTTTAATGATACAGTAACAACAAATTAAAAGAGTGAAGGAACTCGTTCGGAACATCCGGTATTGTCATTATCAAATAAAAAGCAAAGTCATTTCAATGAATTCAAAAAAGTCTTTAAAAACTAATTAATATGCATTAACTGGACAGAAAATTCAAACAATGTCTATTATGCTGGTGTAGTAAGGAATAATATATTTCCTTTATTCTATCTTACATTTTACTTTCCCAAAAAAAGATTATTGTGGAAAATTGAAAATTTACCTCAACTGAAAATAAGAATTCCAGATCAACTCAGTTCTTACCATGGTGTTTAAAACGTCAGTTTTTACCATGGTGTTTCATTTAATAGACCATGATTAATCAATCACGATTCAAATAATTCTTGAAAACGTACATTGAGGCATGTGCTTATTGATTTTTGATATCACATTCTACTTCAACTTGCAAAAGCAGCCAAAATACTAAATCCAAAAAAAATGAACAGCTTCAACAACCCCTTTCTTTCAAACATTTAAATCCTGCATCATGAAGTCGTATCGTGGAGTAATATATTCATGGAAAACGGGATGGAAAGCTGCTACAGCGGACATTGATTGCCGAGCACCGAGTGTTTATGAATATTTCATTAGTTCACTCTTGTCCGCCCTCATCTGAGCCGCTTTAGGCTTTGAAAGCGTAGGTTTGTTTATAACTACGGAAAATATACAGTGTCTTGTTTTAAAAATATCCAACATTAATTTGGAAAAAATAACATAGAAAATGGTTCTCATTGGCACTCCCAGCTGAAATGAAATGGTTTGAAAGAATTTCGAGACAATCCAACGATTACCGCTAATTAAATCCTATGCATTTTCAATTTTTGGATCTATAATTTAAAAGTTTAAGCAGAGTGTTTCCTAAGAACGATTTAGCATGTTTGGCAAACAGTGTGTCTAAAAATTATCCGTACAGTCTTTGTCGAAATGCCTCAACACAACCAAGCGGATTAAACAAAGCATACCTACATGGGTTAACATCTTGACCCATTGTCTTTATACGCAGTAAAATGTCATGTAAATTTCTGCCCCTTGAGACCGACACATACAAGCGTCCTTAAGCACATAAGAATCAGTTGAAAGAGACGAGAAAATAAATTCAATCAAAAACATCTTTTGTCGAATTGCGTATGTGTCAGTTTCAAGAGACATAATTTAACACGAAATCATTCTTTACGTTTTCCGACTTTTTACATTCATGAATTACGTCTCGTGTAAAATTCATAATTACTAAGTGTGCAGTTCTGATTGGTTGAATACATCATAGGTAGAGTATAAAAGAGAGAAGAAGCATCTACAATTTTCGTATTTGAATGCAGTCATATGTCACGATGGATTTATTCCTTCGAAAAGACAAGTTTACAGGCTAAGAGTTTAGATTGTTTGAACACAGCAGAATTGTGGTTTAAAAAGATGGGAACTCTATCAAAATTGTTATTCAACACTTTCTACTCATCGTGTTCGCATCGCAAACATGCATAATGACTCGTACAAAGCAGACTGCTCGTAAGTCTACCGGAGGAAAGGCTCCTCGTAAACAGTTGACTACCAAGGCCGCTCCTGCCACCAGAGGCGTAAAGATGCCTCATCGTTACCGACCAGGAACCGTCAACCGTCTGGATCGTGAAATCGCCCAGGACTTCAAGACCGATCTGTGCTCCTAGAGCTCAGCCGTCATGGCTCTGCAGGAAGCCAGCTAGGCCTATCTGGTTGGTTTATTCGAAGATACCAACCTGTGCACCATCCACGCCAAGTGCGTCACGATCATGCCTAAGGACATCCAGTTGGCTCGTCGTATACGTGGTGAGCGTGCTTAAGTCAATCTTCAGATATCTTACATAATCGGCCATTTTCAGGGCCACTACCAATACATCCCAAGAGAGTTGCGATCGAATTATACTCCTTGTTTTAATCAAAAACGGATATCTGATTGAATACTTACGTGCAATAGGTCCAGGCCTTCGGAACTGTGCGTAACTAAGATAGGATGTGCAATTGTAGAGAGGTAGGGTAAGGGAGATGCTAATGACAGCTAGCTCCTTCATTTCAAACCTATGTACCAAATGTGTCATTAATTTAGCGATAATCCAACAAAATCGGCTGAATCCTAGAGGAGTTTCAGCTGTTTAGTGGAATACTTGTGACTATAAGTTAGAAGAAAAATTAGTAATCTCCATTTAATTCCAACTAGCTTTGCTTATCTTCGACAGAATACGCGACCATTTCGTCTACAATGTGCAGACTTCTTCGGTGTTCTCGTTCAATAATTCGAGTTATTAGTACGAGACACTGAAGAGTATCTGCCACATTAACAGACAGTACGCATTGTCTGTCGAGATAAGCAGAGTGGTTGGGGTAAATGGATGTTACTGTTTTCTTCTAATAATATTAATGTCATGTTGCTATATAGGATGACCGATGTAATCCCAAACAATTGAGACAATGTTAATCAACTTATAGTTGTTGACTTCCGTGTAATTTTCGATTTCTTGAACATTTTCAGGGCATCATGATCTGCTGGTTAAGCAGAACAGATGATCTACGATCTTGACGTGATCTAAATTTAGGCTTAATTGAATCAATAAAGCAAGTAATGCAGTCTGGATGTACAGAAAATAGTTACACGTTACAAACTAACAGTTCACATAGCTAGAATAACAATGATTTTACCACAAAATCGTAGACCCAGTGTTGGGGACATTTTTTTGTATGTTCCCAACTATGGCCTGTTATATCAATAACGTAGTAAAAAGGTTGTTATTGGTAAAATTTCAAGTGGAAATGCATGAGTTTGTGGTTGTTTATATTCAAGTGGCTCATGTAAACACAATCAGAAGTAACTATATCATTGTAGAGTGAATTATCACGTTTTTATTATTGTATGGCTAGTAAATCACAATATGAACATCACTTAAGTGTTTCGAGTCAGTTTTACTTAAGTTTGTTTTGTGAAATTTTGTATTAAATAAATCGAATACAGCTAGCAATGGCTCAATTCATTTAATTAGAAAAAAAAAAACCGTACAAAGACTGCATTTAGTAATAAATCTATAGAATGCGACGAAGTTGCATCCATGAATAGACCCAATTTGGTGCCTATAGACCGACATTAAATACATATCCCTTGAATGTTTCTGACGTTATAAAAAGAGTTGTCTAACTTTTCGTGATACATACTACCAAATGTCTTATCAAACTTATCTTTGCAAGTATCTAACTAGTTGAAGCTTGCATACAGCTTAAAAACATCATGAGTTATAATAAAAAAAAAGTAATCGACCATTGCATAATAGGCTGAGTTAAGGGACACATACCCTATTACGTTTAGCGATACTGTTTCGTAATGGCTTGCAATGTCCTTATATAACGGATATATATTTATCAGATAGTTTGTGCCAGCATCCACAGGTGAATGGCTCCGATCAAATAATCGAGTGCAATGGGCTAAATTATTGTTGTAGTTGCAATTCATTAACAAAGTTCATTTCCCATCCAATATTCCATCTCACAATGTTCATAATGAAGATTCACAGCCGAAATGACTCCTCTTTTACACATTCTGATAAAACCAAAGTTCAAGAACTTTGCCCGAGTGCAGAATATGTAGAGTCAAGGTGGGATTTGGAGTGCTTACACTAAAAATGCATGGATGAGGTATCTAGTATTCAATACAATTATTTCTACACTTAAATACTTAAATACTTAATACACTTAAATACCTAATACTTAAAACATGCTTTGATTAGCTATTTGTGTATAGAACGTTAGTTGTACATAGTTCTCCAAGTACAGATTTATTTATTTATTTATTGATGTGTCGTGAATCAAAGTAGACCAGTTGTATTACATGATATACTTGATATCTATTTATCCATACCAGGTAACATGGTTAAACTGGGCTACAAAATGGTGAATAGACATCTGGAATAGAGCGTGCGTCCCCGCAACATAGCTATGGTCCTCACGGATAAATAGATGACAAAGATCGCCAGCTAAGGGTTGCGTACTTAGCTGGTAGTGCAGCCTGAGCACTGTTGTTCTTCTGACTTCAGCTAGATTGAAGAGGTGCGTGCCGAGCGTCTGTCCACCAAGGAGCACCGGCTAAACAGCGTCTGTCCTGGCATCCAGCGGTTGAGTAAGAAATGCTTTATCGCGTCAACTATACATTGAGATATGCCAGCCGCTCCAAGGCGATGTAGGCAACGCGCTCTGGTAAGAAAGCATGCTGAAATCTTACCCTACCACGAAAAATGTAATATTCTTTATACGATATATAATTTCAGATCATCGATGGAATTCCCAAGTAGGATAGGTAACGACTTAAGCACCCCGAGACCCTATTCCAAGCACGGGGTTAACGTTAACCTACAACGCTCTTTTTTTGCAGTATGGTGCTCCATCTGGTGAAGCACCATACTACAAAAAATGAGGCATTGTGAGGTTAACGTTAACCCCGATAGCACGGAATGGGAAGTGCTTAAGTGAACTGGTAGTGACCTACCTATGGTGTATGGTAATTTTAAATTGTTTTCTTCCTCGTGGCGCAAGATAATGCGAAGTCCCTCTAGAATTGCAGCAGGATCTGATGAACTTGTGCAGACGTTACAAATGTCATTTGTTATTATTTATTTTATATTATAACATCCCTTCACAATAGCTTTTATGCTATTTTCAGCTTTGCATTTGCATCGTTGTAAGTTTTGGTCCACGTAACTCACGTTATGTATTTGAAAAGCTAGTAAGCTTTTACATTGTTCAAAAAAGGATTATGTACGAAAAATTCTAAAAAAAAATTCTTCATCCAAAATAATTAATTCAAAAACTTAAATTGATTATGATGCTACAATTTCTATTTTACAGACATAAATAATCATTGATGGGCTCAGTAGGAAACGAGAGTTATCGAAGAATTTCCTGTTTTTATTTTCTTCTATTTTTGTTTTGGATTAATTGAGTTTTTGTATTTGAGTAAATATAATCATGCTTATATGAAATTTATTTCGCATTATTGTTTGCTTAAATTTTCTTTGCTATTTTGCTAGGCTGCCAGGTGATCAACTTTATTTCATTATATCACTTTGGAATTTTCGCCATATTAGAGTTTCATCTAACATCGCAGCGGAAGGGGCAAATAGCGGCGTTACATTATCATATGTTCATTAAATAGTATTTCTTTACAACATCGTATTATATCCAGCATATCAAGACCTTCACAATTTCATACAACAAACATAGTTTAGGCGGTTTATGGCTTAAACTAACAGGAAATATCCCTGTATTCTTGACATCTAGCATTCCATCTATGTCCATAACGAAAAAAATAACATCTGTGGTAGGCTTTTGCACTTATTACTGAATGTATTTGTCATGTCCGGTTTCCAAATGGATTTTCTACCAAATCTGAGCTGATTTAATTTATGCAGCGCTGTGTGGCACTTGGCTAGTGTCTGAATTTACAGTTCAAACTTTGTCATTACTTCATAATAACTCACAATATCATTATATATGATAATATTGTTTTATTGATTTTACTTCAAAGATGATTGAAACGCTACTCATTGGGTTTGCTCAATTGTTTTTAACTTCAACCAATTAAATCTTCTATTTCCTAACTCGATAGTAATAACCATTTGGTCAGCAACAGAAAAAGCGGATTGCTGTTAAAAAATCAGCATCAACTAGCAAATAGTGACCATGGCAACAGTAAATTAAAATATATAAAGGTTAGTTTTGTAAAATCTCAATAGATTTAAAAAACTTTTTAAGGATAGTTCGAATCAAGATTTTGGTGAATTGCTGCTATCGCTGAAAACGAACGAAAACGTGCATAAACGTGGACCAACCGAATTCTACACTATAACACTTTACAACATTTCTTGTATTTCAGGATCAGCCGAAAGAAGATCATATATAATAGATACGAGGACTTTTAGTATTTTTCATTTACATAAATATATTCACTATTATATAAATATTTCATTGAAATGGGAGGGACCATCAGGGCACCCGATTGAAGCAATCTGGATGGGGAGAGTGAGAATGCCAACTCCTCATTGCTAACAGTTTGTGAATAGAGGGCGGGCTCTTCTCCCCACCCATTGGGGCATCCTCATGTTAGATGGCTTGCTCTTTTGACCAATTGTTCAATCTTGTTGTTGGAAGGAGATTCTTTATATCCCTGTGGAAACGTATAAGTGATGTTGCCTATCGATCTACCCAACCCCTTTTTGGCCCTTCATACAATGGCATGATTAGGATAATCAGTGGTTATTAAAGCTTGATCAAGTCTAACAACGAGGAGAGCCCATTGCTGTCGGACTTAGTTTCCGTGCTACAATGGGTGGTAGTACATATCATACATACATCGTACATACAGATAACAATTGGAAAATGTCATCAAATTAAAGACTAAGGAGTTATAATTGACTCTAACTTATCCTTTGCTGATCACTACAATAACATCATCTATAAAGCAAAAGCTTGGGGTTCTAAAAAGATATAGTTTGGATTTCAACGACCCTTACACATTAAAAACACTATATGTGGCATATGTGAGGCCCATACCAGAATACTGTAGCGATGTTTGGGCTCCATATCAAGGAACATATGTAAACCGTATAGAATCGGTTCAGATACAGTTTGTGTTATTTGCTCTAAGAAAATTAGGTTGGACACGTTTGCCATTACCATCATATGAGTCGCGATGTTTGTTTATTAATTTAGTAGGACTTCAAAGGCAAAAAGAGTTCGCTGAAAATGTTCCATGAATTGATTGCGAATGATTTATGATAGGTTGAATAATGAACCACAAACTTTTAAAAATGATCCAAGGCAAACCAAGTTTGTGCAATCAAAATAATAGGTTTGATCCATAAATTATGTCTTCATGTCTTTAATTTCGGGCAATATTTTTTTTTTAAATATCGGCCATAAAGATTGTAAATCGATTCTTAACTGCGTAATTTGCAGTATGTTCATGAGTAGTCCGTTCTATGTTATCGATCGTTTCGTAGATATATTGATAAATCTAATGGATCATTTTCACTTTTCGTCAAAGTCGTATGAGTCATGAAAGCGTATTTTTATAACACTTTTCTATTTTTTTATGGATCATTTCTTCAATCTTAGAGTGGCAAACTGAGGATTGCCACCAGAATGGTATGGAGAAAGATACGTGCGCTTGAGATGGGACAGAAAATTGTAACAAACCCTTAGAGCAAAATTTATCTCAATCCCAGAATGCTTAAACACCGTTTTAACATTTTTCATCTCCATAGTCTGAACATGGAGTTAACATCTTGCTTTCAAGTAGGAATAATATTTTTCAAATAGTACAATGTGGGAAAACACTTTGTTTCCGATTTTAATCAACCAGAATGTTCTCGATCGCATTTAACGAAACACAGTTTTCGAATTTCAAGTGACGATAAAACCACTCATGAACGAAAATATACGAAATTGTCATGTCTTTCATAGTTGAAATTTCGGCCGCTTTGACGAGGACATCATCTAACTACTATTTTGAAACTAACCCAACATGAGTCGGTATTAGAAGGTTATCTGGAGAGTCTCAAACCGCCATGGCAACTTGAAGACAACGCAAAAGAAGACATCAAAATTAAATTTTCTCAGTACAAAACTCTAACAGCATGACTGACTCCATTCTTGATCCATTGTCAAAACCGTAGCTAAACCGAAATTCAATTCAATGATCTAATATACAAGCTTATATCTGTCTGTTCCCAGTCCGGATGCCCAACCATAATCCGTACCTCGGTTGGCACTTTAGTGAAAACTCATGTCTCCCGAAGGACACTCTTGACTCTCGACCACCCATGAGCAATGCCACGCGCGAGTAGATGGAAGCTGGGATTAGAAGGCGAGACTTTACATTTCCCAAAAAAAAAAACGACCTTCCGGGATACATTCATGAGTGCGAGAGTTGCTGTTTATGGCCGAAACAAAAACACACACGAATGGAATTCCTCCTCAGGGAATCATCATCCATTACGGAAGCGCCTGTCTTCTCGTTCGAGCGTGTGATGGTATGTGAAAAACAAGCGCCATTTTTGAAATCACTCCAACTCCAGTGCCAGCCCCATTGGGGAGCCCCCCTTCCACCGATGCTGATGCTGCTGCCGAGATGATGAAAGTGCCATCAGAATGCAATTTATTTGAATCTTGTAGAGGAAAACTGAGCATAGAATGGTTTATTGTAAGCTATCCCGATAACAGATAAGTCCTTGGAAGAAGATTTATTAAGAAATTGATTATATGGAAAAGCGGTGGCTGCTGGCTGATGGTCGTTTATATTTAATGGGTTTGTCGATACTGTGACGTCACTGACAAAAGGACCAATCAGGCCGTGAAGGATCAGCGGACATGCGCACCAAAACCGGCTCGCTGGTGGGTGAAACGGATCGAACGGGACACGGTACCAGCTGGGGAAACGAGAGCTTCGGTGGTGAATTTGGCAAGGATAATGCTCTCTCCTTTGCGGGATTCTCTCACGCGGCGATTTTTGGGGGGTTCGTGAGCTTTAGAACTCCTAGCACCTGGCTAGAATGTTTTCACGTTTGCTGCGACCAGGTCGAACGGTCCTCTCGTCGTCGTGCGGCTGCAGCGTCAACTGAGGATTTTTCCTCACTCACACCACCTAATAGCCAGGAAAAAAGGGCTAGCAGGGAATTCAAAAAAAAAAAGTGTTACAAATTGTGATTTTTCTCGTTTTTGTTGAAGTTGAAGCAGTTTCGGTTATTTGATAACTAGTTAATTTCGATTGTAAGGTGTTATCTATTCTAAAGGGGCTACATTCTACTATAAGTCTTGTTCGATGCCATTTGAAGGTTGGCATTACTGTGAAAAAATTTGAAACAAGACATCCAGTTTACGGTGAAATTGAAAATAAGAAAGTTAGCTTTTGAGTGAAATCTAGAAAATATCTCATTCCAAAGAAGTAAATCTGAATCTTGATCGATCGAAGAAGCCTTTTCGACTTACTTTGAAGTGCATGTGCTAAGTGGTTAAACGATCCAAGACACCCGTGGATTTATTCTTGGCTTAGTAAGGGCAAGCCCTCCACAAGGCAGGGACAGTGGCGTCGTCATCCGAGGGAAACGGCGCGGGTGAATCATCCGCCCTGTTCTCGAAACTAGGCAACTCACTGTTTGGGGCCTCCAGCTCACCCCAAAGGGTCGTAACCAACATCCGTGGATTCCTTTCCAATCGGCTGACAGGAGTTTCCATTCCAGATACAGGTAGGTGCTTTTCTTAAGACTAAATCCTTTATGAAAACCTCCTGAACCATCATAAGTTTTATCCCAGAGTGAATTTTCCCCCATTTCCAAACGAGTTTCAAGTCAACGAAAGAGGTCACCTCGCTCAACTCAATAAACGTCAACTAGTCAATTATGTAATTAGACATTATTCAATCTTCGCCGCAATTTGCTTTTGTCCTTGCCGTGTGCAAAGGAAGAAAAGACACCGCAAGGAGTGAACATAATTAAATTAGTCAAACCTCCCCTTTAACCATCGCATATTACAATTTTACCCTGAAAGAAGAGTTTTCCTCAAAGGAAACTGAATTGTCTGATAGTATTCCGATGTAACGTAATAGACGTTGCATTTAAAAGCCAATTGTACCTACATTAGTGTAATTAACTTCATGAAATTTTCGAATTAAAATTCTTCCCGAGAATTCTACCCGTAGAAAAACAAAATGGCGTCGGATTTGCCAATATTTTTCCACCTGCTCGTTGGGCTTCCCACAAGATTCTCACACTCTCCGAAATTGCTGCGCTGCTCTCGGTGGTCGATCCATTCAACTCCCTCCCCACACACTGACCTGCTGTATGTCTGCGTTCTCGGATCCATCTTTGAACTCGGATCCAAAGAGAAACACAGTGTGGTGAAAATCCCCCCAAATAAATATCGCCCATCCCCACACATCCGGGCTCCACATTCCAATGCTCTCCCGCACACACTCAAACCCGAAGAACCCATTCTCCTCACGGAAAGTCAAACAGTTCTATTGCACGAGAATTGTGCGACATTACATAACCACCCCCGGCGGATTCGCGGTGGTGGCGGCCATAGCAGCGTTATTCGGCTTTTTTTTCCAATGGGGGTTCAAGGGGGACGGGGGTGAGCTTTAGGGTTTTCTGAATGAACGCACCCGTGTTCCCTCACACTGACTGTAGTCAAGTAAACTAACACAAGCGACATTTACTCCCAGGATCGATACCGGAGTCGATGGCTTTTTCGTCTTTTGAGAACGCTAAATCAGCAAGTCGTGACCCACAATTGTTGTCTGCGATTCGCCGCTCTCAAGTGTCACTTTGAGGGGCGAGGATTTAAATATAGAAAACAACCATCACCGTGTCGTAACCGCCTCTCTCCATGGGAAACAAAGTTCCATATTTGGAGATAGGAGACGCGAGAACATGCCCGGAAAAGTCGAGCAGATAATCCAATAAGCCAGCAAAATTGGCAGCGGTTTTGTCACACCGCACCTTGGCCTTGTGTATTGCTATTTCAATGCTTCTTTTGTTGTTGTTGTTTTTGAGATTGTTTATTTGTTCGATTGACAAGGGTTGCGGATTCGTTTTATTTTCCACCCAGTCTGAAATCTGATTGCTGGCAGCGTATCAGGGAGCTCGTTTCCAATAATAGATGCGGCACCCTGTGGATGGTTGGCGTAGATTGAATAATTTGTGCTGATTTTGCGATTTGGCACGGGTTTTCTTTTCCAATTGCATTCAAGCTGGAGTTTTCTCAAATTAAATAAATTATTGTTGGTAAGACAAATGCAAAAATCAAAGAAATTCATGAAACATTCTACATAAATAGCAAATATTCCCTGTTGATGAAAAATTTATATTCGTTCTTCGCATTGGCCCTGGGAGATATTTAATCGACTTATGGATGACTTTGATTCTGGCATTCCAACTACGCCGCATTCAATGCTAGGGCTTGTACCTATGTGTTAAAATTTGACTTAAATTCGCCGCAGCAAGCCGTGCTCTGAAACTAAATGTTTTGCTTTTGCTGCGTTGTTTCCGCGAAAAAAAAACACAAACTAATAATGTTTAATTATTCAATCTAAATAAAAATTAAAATTACATAATCTTCGTGTAATTTGCGTAATTTGAGTAAATGTAACCGATTCGCTCTCAAAATGTGTTTTGGTCGCGGTTTTTAGCTGGATTGCGCGTTGGTAATTTTTTTCTGGTTCCTTATTTTTAAATACTCCGCCCCAGCACTCATACGAGCCTTTCGGCATCAGATAAGGAACTTGAAGCCCGATTCAAAGTAAATTTGGACCTTGCATCTATAAGTAAGATATCTATCAAAACGGTACAAAGGGAATTAGCCTATAAGGTCAACGATTTAACAACGTGTTTGTGGAATGCTAACTAACCCGTTTCACAACTAGCACGAAATGGTAGATCTTACTTGCTTATCTTCACGGATCTCTCGAAAGCGAATATTGTGATCCTAACGAGATCCACACGATCATATAAGTACATTTTAACCGTATTCACGCCAACGATAGAAAATCCACTAGTCGCAAAATCTTTGCACCGTTGTTGTTTCGTATCCGCCGATTGTTTCGAATGAATTCGTCGCACAGTTACCCACTGGATACCGAGTCAGTGATGTGCATGCAACTGCCGTGACACTGTACCGGCGAACATATTCCACTTTAAACGCATTTGTTGTCCATCTGTCACTTCCTTACTGCATCTTCGAGCTTTTCACTTGACAATTGCCCAATATCTTTTGATCGGTCTGAACTCAGGGCAACTTTGGCGACGAATTAACATTGTTTGCAGTATACCATTCTAGTAACTCCTTGTGTAGCGCAGCTGCCAAATTAAACTAATTGGTTGTGTGCGAAAAGCAAATACCTATTCTTACGTAACATATCCCCTGTTTAGATTAAGCTAAAGGAGTGTGAAACAGCGAAATTGCTTGCGACTTTCCGTGCCATACAACATTGAATCTTTCATACGAGGCTAGATTCAGGCGTTATCTGGCTTGAATGTAATGGAATATCAATTATTTCAAATCAGCATTCTCTTTAAGTCATGATCGGTACACCTTCGACGTCATTGTTGTGAGATGTGATGAAAACCTTGTTTTAAGGTCAGAACTGCAGATTCCATGCCCAATCATTAGTTTCCGAGCACACTTATCAGCAAAAACATATTTATACCTGGAAGGGATATCCCCACGACCAGTTGTCAGGTAAAATTTACGTCCGGGGATTTGTTTATAATCCAATTTGACATATTCTTCGTCATCCATGAAAATACAGCCATCAAATTTCGTCAAAACTCGTTTGTATAGCAATCGTGCTCTTGGTAGGATGTTACGCACGGTGAAACAGTTGGAATCTTATTTCTTTGCCAAATCACGTATGGAGGCACCTGGGTTGCCTTTCACCAAAGATAACATCATGCAAAAAGATTCACAGGAGACACAAATAGCGCTGCCTGGTGAGCAAAAATCCAACTAGTACACCGTTAATATGATGCGTGTGAAATGTCAATCTCAACGTCAAACTCAATTGACAGTTACATCTTTTTCTTACCTCATACAGGCTCATCCGCATTTACCCAAAATTGAGTAAAGGTAAAACAAAATCATAAAAAATGGAACTACTCAAAATTGGGTAACCGGGTGTAAACTCAAATTTCGGTAGAGGTAAAATTTATTTGTTTTTGAGTTAGTTATACCCATTATCATAAATTTTTTTATTGAAATTGCGTAAAATAAATTCCACGTGTTATTAAAAAAGATTAAAAATCGAACTACTGAAAGTATTCGTTACCTACCAACATTGGGCCGGTGTGGAAAATCACGTTCATCCTTTCATTCATTCATAAATTCTTTCATAAATATGCACACATCCATGTATACATACAGCGAACAAGTTGACCAGATAGTAACCCAAACCATGCACCGCACTCGCCAGCGAAATCAACGAAGGGTAGCTCTCCTCCAGCAGTTGATTCTCGACAACACTCTTCACGATGTCCACAACCCAGTGCTGGTGCGCATCGCTCACGCACTCCGGGGATTCCTTGGCTGTGTGTCCGATCAGCTCAAACAGGTTCTGCTGGAAGTGGTTGTAGGCTGATCGAACAAATCTAATTTCGAGAATGGAACTTTTTGGATATTTAATAGAAAATATAAAAAATATTATAATACCTTTCAATTTGCAGTACGTTACCGTATCCACTGTCGCTGCAATCTGCTCTGCTAGCTGAATGATCGTTTTTGAATTTGAATTTATTAAATTGCATACCTCACTTGGAAAAATTCCGACTGACGCTGACGCTGGTATTCACTATAGTCTAACAGCTTAATAAAGTATTGAACCAGATTTACGGAGAACCATGTAAGATTTATCCACTTTCATAAATCAGCTTACCCATGGTTTGACTTTTCAGCCTGTTTTATGAAAATGGGTATAAGTTACTCAATATTGCGTAAATCCGAATGAGCGTGTAAACCAGCGACAGAACATTTCCGTAAAGGTCGGTATCGTGTTCGAAAGACATTTCATTTTCTATACCAAACCCATGTTAAATTCCGTTCACTGAAACTGAAAAGTAAAGAATCAAAAAGAAATTTCTGCAGCAGTACCCACCTGGAAAGAACGCAAAATAAAATTAGAATTTGTAAGGTTTCCACGCAAACTAATGGGAGCTGCCACTTTTAATTTCGGAAAAATATTCCGCTCGATTATTCCGTAAGCGAAGGTGAAATTTCGTTCCATGCAGATCAATTGTCAAAATTTCGCTTGATAATATTGAACAAAAGTCCGTAAACTGTTTACTTTTAGGGTCAATACTTGTCTTAACACGAAAATCTACGATCTTTTTTCAAATAGGCTTATCTGCTCTGATTCGACTTTATTTTTCGTGAATATCACAGCTACAAAAACATTTTTTCTTCAATATCTCAAAGTTCAACAGATTTTGCTATCAAACCTTGTGTTCTATTTGAAACGAAATATGTTTGAATAGCTGTGGTTTTTAAAAGAGAAAGTCGATGAAGAAAATCCATCAACAAGATAGGCTCACTTGAAAAAACCTTCTAGAAATAAAATCGTTCAGAAGCAAGATCAATGTCCCCGAAAATTTTATCCGTGCTTTTACATTCCGCTGCTCTTCCGTACAACATCCGATTAACGTCTTCAGGCAATAACCCAAGCTTCAATTTTAATAAGAACATTAATGTATTGAATGTTTCGAAAGATTGTCAAAAACAAGCTGGTGTTTGTTTACATATACACGACCACCAAAATGGAATAAAATTTGAATTGTTTTTCACTCAAAATTCTTCTCAAATTTTTCTCACTTTTCCGGGACAAAAATGGTATATCGAAAACAAATTATTCAATCCAATGGTATAACCTTAAATAAGAGAAATTGTTCTGGATTTCCAACATATTCAAGATTATTTTCGCTGCATGCATTTGTTTGTGGTTTTGTGTGAATTATAATTTAAAAAAGAGTTGATTCCGGAGACTGTGTGTCTTCTTACGAGGAATGATCTCGGACATTCACGATAAATCTTTTTTATTCAGAAGTTTAATTTTATGAGCTTTTTTCTCAACAGATGGCAGTATTAATTAATGCAAAGGTTGTCTCTTGCACAATATATGAGAAAAATGGAAGTCGTGTATCTTTTTACATTATGTTATCTTTGCTTTCACGTACCTCAACACATTTCTCCTCAGCTCTTTGCCCCCAGTGCCACTTTTATGTGGTATATTTTTAGGAAGACCACGAAGGATTGTCTAGATGTTTGTGCACAATTAATTTTCTTTTCTCAAGTTCCATGATCCGTTATTTCGAGATGCATCGATTAATCGAGAAAAACTTTTCACCAATTTCTTCGTCAATGAAACATCAACAAATGCCTGTCAAACTTTTTTTTATTGCAGCCAACAGGGACGCGGTGGTGTATTAAACTGTGCATCCAGATTTACTTTGAATCGAGCTTTACTATACAGACATTATGATCATGATAATAGGCATAGCCAAGGAGGAGGGGGGCAGAGGAACCTTTGCCCCCCCCCCTCTAACTTTTGAAGAAAAGTTTAGACTTTTAATGCTTGCTTCAATTTCTTATTATTTAGTTTCAATGTTTGATAGATTGCCCCTTTGCCTCAATGAAAAAGCGCGAAGTTGCCACGATTTCGTGACAAGATATAGCTAAAAATTGTTAAAAGTGGACATCCATGAGAATTTTTTTTATATAGTAAAGACTAAAAATGTTATAACACTCTTTTCCCCCGTAAGTAAAATTAGAAGCCTGCATCATCTCCTGATTTGAGCCACTTGACTACAGTATCTAGGGATACATGCTAGGTAAATGGGGCGACTTGAAAGACATGTGTTTGGACACTTTTAAAAAACGTTTGGTTGAAGTTTTAGATCAAATGAAGGAAGAGGTGGTGCGTGCGGAATGCAACAATTTTGAAAAGCGTCTTGAGCCGCGATTAAATATAGAGGAGATAAAATTGAACCTCACAACATACAGTGTAAGTTTAATACTTTGACTTGTTATGAGCAATGAGTGGTACAATCATTTTTAAGTTGTACAACAATTTTCAAGTGTATAAATTTGCATGAATTCATCACAAGCCGAGAATGGCCTGCATTCTTACCGGATCCTGGCAACCCACTTGCCAACTTTGTTTAGGGTGATATGCTTCAACATATAAGCCCTACGAAAGGGCTTACTTTAGATCGATTCAAAAAACATTTGGTTGATATTTGGGACCAAATTCCTTAGGAAATCGTGCGTGCCAGCTGCGATGGGTCTACAAAGCGTTTGCGCAAAGTTATCAAAAAAACGGCGGGAGATTCGAATTGAATTAATATGATTTATTTCTATAACATGTATCCATCAAATGAAAAATAAACATTTTGTTTTAGTGACACCTATTGTAAGATACCCTGTATACACGCCAGGATCAAGGATATCCATTCTGGAAGTGGGAAAATTCTTCACACATCCATTATTGATGTTAAGATTTTCATACAGCGCTTATTTTATATGCAGCTGACCACGTTGTCGTACCGAAAAAAAAACTCGAGGTTCGGGATTTGTTTGGTGTCCGCCTTGACATATGTCTCGTCGTTCATGACGAGACAGCCTGGCTTGACCAGCCACTCACGGTACAGTTTCCGCGCACGCAATTTGGTCAACGTGTTTTGCTTGACAGCTCGGTTTGGCGCCTTCCTGACCTTAAAACACGTAGCCCAGCCCGTTTCATGGTCTGCTGGACGAACCACTTCGACGAATTGACCTTTTGACCACGTCTCGGGTGGAAAGGTTGGGGTTTTTTTAAATGACTGCCTTATCTTCCGCGCCTTCTCTGGGTATTCCGTTTTCGGTTTTCGGCCGCTTCCAGCGCGCCGCTCGATGGTCTTCGTCTCCTGGAACATCTTCACAACGCGGGACACGGTGGAATAGTGGATTCCAAGCCTTTTGCCGATCCATCTGTGTGACTGACCAGGATTATCGATCACCACGACCAAGATTTGCTGGCGTAGCTCTTCTTGTTTCGAATGCATCTTGAAAACTACTTGACAGATCACGATAAAATTTAGCATAACACTAGTATTACCCAGAGGACTGAAGCAGGCGTTAGTTCTTGAAGCCTGCTACTTTTGGTGTGGCACTAGTGACGATTTGAACATTTTAAGCTCGGTTCACAGTGGATTATAATTCCTTATGATATTTCTTCTATCAACCTACTAGTATCAGTAATGTAGATAAAACATTATTATACCTTGCTCATAAACAATGAAAAAATACTATCGTTGTGATAATCACTGCACTAATTACAACACGGAAGACTTTACTCTCGAATCATATTAACGAAAATTACGTCAACTTCCACCGCGTATATTGTGTTTGCTGCCTACAGCCTTCAAGAAAATCGAGCTGTCCAATTAGCACCACACGCATCTCCAAATTTTCGGCTTCACGATTGTTGTTCGTGGATGACAGTCGCTTCAGTCCTATGGTATTAGCCAAATTTCATTAATTTTTACCCACGCGATAAAAAGTTACACCCAAACCAAAGTGTCGCATTTTTTCCTAGTCCAATCTTTGTCAGTTCAGTTCAAAAACTTCAGTGTTCAAAATTTCACCAATGCCAGCAGAACTCCATAATTTTTGAAACAAAGATATGAACATTATCAGGCTTAAGAAAAAAAAAAGGAGAACTTGAACAATCTCACAATGAATTAATTTATTTTCGCGAATTAGCTTTCACTCGTTTCGTAAACATGGATTTGGTACATATAACCAATGTCTCGTAAATTGTATGAAACATTCATATTGCTTGTCATCCAAGAAAATGCTATTATTACACATTTTTTGTACAATGCACAAAATGAATTTCGTGAAGACCAGCCAATCTCTCTCTTCTCTTCGGTCGTACTCATAAATGTTCGTGTTCGTGCTGGGTTGATGGCAAGCATTAATTTATCCCAAAATAAAAATGAAAGCGCTGTCGAGAGTTAGAACTGCATGCACAATAATCTAGTAACTTTTCACGAGTCAACGTGGCTTAGTGAGGTCAACCACGGACTCAATAACAGCTCTCCCTGAAAATGCAGGATCGAATCCCATGTCACGAACAACGTCTCGTGGCTGCGCATTTTTTTTCAATTATATTTCAAGCTGATAAAGTAGATCAGTCGTTCATGCAACCACCAGAGAGACGTTTCTTTTTTATTGGTAAAAAATTACTCGTAGCTCTTTGTGTTGTTTTCGTAAAATGAACGAATGTTCTTTCTTTGTCAACAAATACTTAGTGTTTGTGACAGTCACGCGTGTTGCATTAAAAACGAAGGTGGCTTCTTAAAAAGAACTAATCAGTTTCGTTGCAGAAAACAACGAATAGGTTTGTTAGTCCTACCTGCGATTTCGTAATATAAACGAAAATTAATTTTCAGTGCAATATTTTTTTTAACATCGGAACTGTTCGAAAATGAAATTTGGAACACACCGGTAAAAATTGAAAATTTCGTTTGGTCTATTTAATTGTCAAAATTTAAAATATACCACGAGCGCTGAAAACGGCCTTACTGATCACTTCAATGAAATTCAAATTGGAGGTACATTCTTTATTTATTTTTTCAAATACGTTGAGCTGTAAACAATGAGACAATAGGATTTAACTTTGGCTCATATATCAAGGTTGTGCACACTTAGATTTTTTTACAGTATACTGTAATTTTTTACCGAATATGAAACAGCTGAACATTCGGTAGTTTTCAAATTTTACAGTAAATTATTTAACTTCGCTACTGAGCTGTCAAAATTTACCGAAACGTTCTCCAAATATTAACGAACGATTGGTAACGCGCGCTGTCACATTTTTACCGAAAATAACGTAAAAATTTACAGTTGCTCATCAAAATTTACGTTGGTAGTTTTTTTTTTTTTTTTCTTTCTTGCTGTCACCATGCACGATAATTAGGATTTTAATTTATTTTTTGGCATTTATTTGCGAATCATTGGTCATTATTAAGATTTTTCTTTAAAAACGTACACTTCATTCAATGATAGTTGGTCAATTGAGGCTTGTCAAAAATGTTTCCCCCATAGTTGTAAGTTTTCCCACACCTCGAATATCCGCGGAAATAAATGAGAAAAACTGGTTTGTGTCCGGAAACTGCTCACTAGTTTCTGAGGCGAAATACGCAGGTGCACCCACAGTCCATGACAGTTCAGGCTCTGATTTCGGAGGATGCTTTTCCCTAATATGCCTCTTTAGAGAATATAAATGCCGATAGCACATTTCACATCGCGGGTATGTGCAATCAAAAAACGTGAAGCTTTCTTGAATGTGACTCTTTCCAATGTGCCAATTAACATGGCGCCCGAGCCCCTCCACATATCCCGGGATCGGCTGACCACAGAAAAAACATACGGGTTCTTCTTGCTCCATCTATATTCAATGAATTATAAAATACGTTTTAATTTTACTTACGGAAAAGATTTCTTGCTCCTTCATTTAGGACTCAAATTTTGTCCAATATTTTTCCATTTATTGCACTTGGCTGCAACGTCAAACAACAGAACTGGCGAAATTCGAACTTTAAAATGGCGGCAAAAGTCGAGTTGACAGCATGGAATAAATTTACAATTTATTCGGTACTTGTTTTACAGTTTATTTTGCAAAAGAATAAATTTACAGTACATTTGTATTTTTTTTTACAGTTTTGAGAAACTGCAATGATTTACAGATTTGATCGGCATTTATTTTTACAATTTGCGGTGGTTTTCTATAAATTACAGAAATTCAGTATTTTTGATTCCTGGAATTTTGTAAAATGTCATATTTTACAAAATTTTCGGTGAAATTACTGTTTTACAAACCGAGTTCAGCAAAAAAAAGTACCGAACATAATTTTGGAAATTTGGTGTGTGGTCATGACTTCAAACAATATGTACACGGTAAAAAAAAGCATTCCCGAAAATGAAAACGGACCATGAACTAGTTCACGTTTTCAGGATTTTTCCCATTAAACGTTATTTAGTTCATGATTACGTGATTCGGTTCACGGTGTAGTTTTGCCTTGTTTCGAATTCATGACTGCAGTTCACAGATCTGGGCAAGATTTTTTTCCGAGTAATATTGAGAGGGGTTTAAAATGTTGGGAGGCTATTAAGGACCTAATTTGAAACTGTGGAGGCAGGTTTTAAAAATATGAATCAGTACAATATATATGTTTGGCATCGTTCTAATGCCGTTCCGATTAATGTGAATAGAAAACAACCTGAATTCTCCATCCTTGCACTCCACCGAAATTCCATAAATTCCCTCTCTAATGTATCGCTTTTCGTCACGCCAACTCGAATGAGACTAACCTCGAACATTTATTGCCGGCAATCATAATTGTCACCCCTAGTTGGCATCAGATCCTTTCCGCACATTAAACCTCTTGCCCAGGATACCGGGATGCTACTTTAAAACCAATGGCACAGTGATGTGGCGGTGCGACCCCTCTCGGATCTCTATTCTACCCGAAACGATATATATTTTATCATTATGATTCTCTTATAATACTTTGTTTTGACATCGCAATTCGTCCTGCGTTTGTCGCCTTCCCGCTTGCGGCAATATATATTTAGCCGGGCGCAATAATGGATGGATGAAGTTCCCGTTCCAGTTGCTCTTCCGACCCTCTGCCCACACCCGCCGCAGCAGATCGCATCTGCTTACCGCACATTCCCCGTACCAACAAACTCGGCATCTCCGCTACGGTGTGGGATTATTATTATCATCCTATTGCTTCCCGCTTTTGTTATTGTTGGTGCAAACGACGACGACGACGATCCCTTATCTAAACAACTGGGGATGTTTTACAAGTTTACCCAACTGCTTCCTTTTCCTTGTTTGCCAGACGCAGTTATCGTTGTCATGGTGTCAGTTGGTACTTTTTCCCGAGCCTGCTACAGTTCGTCATTTGGGAGTGGAGGATGGAAGTTTTGCGGACAAAGTGTATTACTATTGGTACCATCCGATGCAAAACAAACAGTTGCACCTACAAATGATGGCCTATTGGATTTCCTGGATGCTTTCAACATTGGAATCGGGTTTCGGAACGTAGTTGGAATTCTGTTTCCTGGAACTGTTAATTAGTCGAAAGCATATTTGTTCGCCACAACAGCTTCAAACAGCGTAAGAATTCGCCACATTCTTGAACACTTGATTGAAATTCCACAAACTGTTTTCCATCTGTATTTTGCGACCATAAATCAAAAGAAAACCAAACAATCGTTGAGGGCACGATGTTCTTTGCATTAAGATGCTCATCTGCTCGTTTTCCCATCACAGCACACCCTCATTGAACACAACAAAAACCAAACCAAACCGAATATGTGTATGAACGTAAGTAATCCTACTTGCCTCCATATCATCCCTTCGGATGGAATCGCTCATGCAATCAGCACAATTCCCCTTTCCTCCGATGAAGGTACACTCTCGAGCCCAGAACCGGTACGAAAAAGCGTGCTCCCTTCGGTGCAGGAAGTCCTGGAATTGCTTTTTAGTGCTTCGAAATTTGATTTCGTGGGAGTTGAATGCGGATGGTAATTTGAATAATTTCGGCATCGCGTCGTTCTTCTAGGACTCTTCCGGAAAGGGCAGAGAACGAGTAACGCAAACGACATAAATATTTCACGCCTTCAGTCCCTACGGTTGGTTGGTAGATTGGGTTCTCTATCTCCCGTCTTGAAGCGAGTTGTGAGCCAGGAAAGTATTCACACAACTTCTTTATGTATAGGACGATTCCACTTCAACTGCTTTCCCGGTCCTATGGGACATCATGGTTGCAGCAGTGTAACTTTTCTTTCTTATTTCTGGCGTAAATGGGAAACTTGGGAAGCACCCCCATGGGAATATCTGCTTCATCTGTGCAAGTCTGACGGCTGTGTTCTATTTCTAAAGATTAATAGAAGCATCTACATTGTACCTTGTTTGACGTTAGCATTTTCTTTTCTTTTCTTGTTTGTCTACAGAAAGCTAAAAAAGTTATTCGGTTTTTCTCAGGGTCACTCTACGCAATAAATGCATACAGCAAAGGGTGTTCCGATCAAAATTTGGTCAAACAGTCATGCGTGTGAGTCGATCACAGCTTTCATTATTAAGTCAAATTCTTTTTCAAATGTAACGCCTGCCATAAGGTTTTGCACAGTCCCCTTGTCCACTATATTCGCCAGTTTGCCTTGAACTGTTTCTCGCTCACAACAACTTTTTGAGTCCTAGAGGGTTTGAGCTGTTTAGTAGAATTTTTGAGTCTTCTTAAGGTTCCGCTTGACGATGGCCCAATATTGTTCGATTGAGTGGAGCTCTGGCATGTTGGGAGGGTTCTTGTCCTTGGGCACCACTTGAACGTTGTTGGCAGCATACCCCTCCATGGCCTTTTTTCTGAAATGGCAAGATGCCAAATTCGGTCCAAATTGAACGGAACAATTGTTTCGCTTCAGGGAAGCCAATAGACGTTTTTTTAGGCACTCGTTCAGATAAATTTCCTGGTTGATGGTTCCGGTAATGTTAACGTTGCTCTTCAAGCCACAGGTACAGATGGCCTGCCACACCAGATATTTCTTCGCAAACTTTGACAGTTTAATGTGCTTGAAAATATCTGCAACCTTTCCCCGTCTGGTTGCCTCATAAAATTCCTGTCCAGGAAGCTGTTTAAAGTCTGCCTTCGTCCTGTACCATGCAATCAAACTTCGTCAGCATTGTCGGGTAAAACTTTCGCGATCGTGCTTTGTCCAACGCGTTTTGTTTATCGTCGCGATTTGGAGTCACCACTATCTTGTAAGTCGGTTCAAGGTGCCACTCCCAGCTTTTTTGCGACATCTCTCGGCGTGAGAGTATTTTGGATTTTCGCCATGCACTTGCAATATTTTGATGCGTTGCTTCTCTTCCTTCGACGACATTTTGATAACTGATGTGCTAATCTCAAAATCAAAATAGACGCATGATGCTACACGTACACATCTTCAAAACTAAGGGTGTGCTAAAATTTGTTTGGACGGTGAAAGGAAATGCGTCAAGTTTAAGTCGACCAAATTTTAATCGAAATACCCTTTAATATTAGAGCAACCGTACCGGTCGTTATCATTTGTGTTGATATTTAAGTTGCGCATAGCGCTCTCATTTCAACTTAGTCACCCATAACCACACCAATCGTTTCTATCAAAGTCAATTTTAAATACTATTTTCCATACCGGGGACATCCAATGTACCAACTAAAATTTGCTTTAAACAATTATCAGCACGTTTTTTAACATCTAGCTCAGTTTGCGTATCGGAAATGGATAGTTTTCCTCACCTGTCATCAGATTCAGGCGAAGCCAATCTGAATTTCATAAGCCACGTTCATAAGGTTTGCTCAGGTACATCCCATGCTATCCGAAATGGATAAGGAAGAGATTTTATGGGGAAGGGTGTCCCAGAAGGTATAACCACGATTTCTACTCGCAACTGTATGAAACCGGATGACGTAAGACGGCGGATTTTCACTGTGTGTCTTTGTTTACATTCTGAAAAGCCAGTTCGTGTTAATCGGTGACTTAAACCAAAGATAACATAATGCAAAACTGTACACGACTCTTGCGATTCTTAGAAGACACGAATAGCGCTGCCTGTTGAGCAAAAATTCAACTAGTACACTGTTAATATGATGCGTGTGAAATGTCAATCTCAACGTCAAACTCTATCGATAGTTACATCTTCTTCTTACCTTATATACGCTTATTCGGATTTACCCAAAATTGAGTGGGTGTTATCCCAAATTTAGTAAAATTATGATTTATTTGATTTTGAGTTAGTTTTACCCATTAATATAAAATGTAGTTTTTATGGAAATTGTGTAAAATATTTAAAAAAAATTACTCCAGGCTACTATATTAAGTTTCTTTTCAATATTTTATTTGTGGTATGGTTAGGGAACGTCCATTAATAACGTCACGCAAAAAATGACTTTTTATAACCCCCCTCCCCCTTGTCACGTTTTTTGTATGGACCTTCAATTTTTTTTGTATGGATCGTCACGTTTTCCCAACTCCCCCTCCCCCCTTACTGCGTGACATAATTAATGGACCTTCCCTTATACATGGTCAATAAAGTTCACATGTAATTAAAGTTATACAGACGGTTCAAGATTGAACAATCTTGTGGGGGCAGGAGTAACTGGTCCAGGAGTAGATATCTCAATATCTATGGGTAAATGGCCAACCGTGTTTCAAGCAAAAATTCAAGCAATTCTTGAATGTTCTATAACATGCTCGCGTAGGAACTGTAGACATTCAAACATCTGTATTATGTCTGAATGCTTTAAAATCAGCAACATTTAATTCTAAACTTGTATGGGAATGTGGTATGTCACTTGAAAAATTGGCCTGTCGAAACTAAGTTAACATATATTGGGTTCCCGGCCACTGCAGAATTCCAGGGAATGAATAAAAAAGCCAACAGATTAGCAAGACGTGGATCATCCCATCAATTCATGGGACTAGAACCATTCTGTGGAGTGTGTGCCTGTTCTCTTAGAATAGAGATCAAGAAATTGGAAAAAACAAAAGTGAAGACCAAACTGGAACAACTCACACATTGCTAGGCAAGCGAAATGGTACATAAATCCGAACATTTCAATGACTCGCAAAATGCTTGAATTATCAAAGAACGATATTAGTACTTACACTGGTTTAATAATAGGGGATTGTCCATACAAATAGCACCTGAAGCTTATAGGAAAACTTCAAGAGGATATGTGTCGATGCTATGTTATTGTACAGCAATCTTAAATAAAAGGTGTATATTTCTGGGTAAAGGGCTTGCAAAACCTTTGATATTTGGAATGCAAGTAGTGCATTTTATTCATAATGTAATACCTGGCTGCGACAATGCTTTGAGTCAGTCCATGTCGGTTTTTTTTAAAAATAGTGATACGGCATACTAATGTAGCAATATCAAAACGGGGAATGTATCATAATAGATTTAAGAAATGGTCGCTGTGATGAATATACCTCACATGGGAAAAAAAAGTTGTCATACCGATAGAAGGGTGGGTCATAGCGACGAACTCATTGCGATAGCAAAGTCGCTAAAGGTGAACAAAACGCCAGGACTGGATGGTATTTCGAACCTGGCCATCAAGGCGGCTATCTTGCTGGGTCCTGAAATATTCAGGGTGGTCATGCAAAGGTGTCTGAACGTGCTTAATACCAAAGACAGAGAAGCCACCAGAGGACCCATCGGCGTATAGACCTATACGTCTGTTGGATACAGCGGGAAAGGTGCTCTAGAGGGTAATCCTCAACAGACTGACAAAATACACGGAGGGTTTAGGCGGTCTGTCTATCAACTAGTTTGGCTTCCGTGAAGGAAGTCGACGGTGAAAGCCATTCTGTCCGTCATCAAGACGACTGAAGTGGCAATCACGCGCAAGAGGCGAGGAGTCCGCTTCTGTGCAGTGGTCACCCTTGACGTGAGAAATGCGTTCAATATCGCTAGCTGGGTGGCTATCACCGACTCGCTCCAACGCCTTCAGGTTCCTGGGTACCTGTATAAGATTCTGGGATGTTACTTCCAGAATCGCGTACTGGTGTACAGTACAGAGCTAGACCAGAAACGTGTTCAGATCACCGCAGGCGTCCCACAAGGTTCAACCTTGGGTCCGGTGCTATGGAATACGATGTACGATGAGGTACTACGGCTTAAGTTCCCGAACAGGGTGAAGATAGTCGGGTTCGCGGACGACATCACCCTTGAGATACCCAAGCAACACAAAACTGACATTATTGGTTGCAGTAACTTGATTGTGACTTAGTTGAATTGCATGCAAGTAACTTGAACTGATTTGCAACAAGTGTGCCGCTAGGGTATGTGGTGAATCGATTGAAGAGGTGAAGCTATCGGCCTCACACTCCATTGGCATTGTGGAGAGATGAATGAGTTCCAGGAAACTGGAGCTATCCCATCATAAGACTGAGGTCACGGTTGTTAACAAACCACAAATCGGAGCAATATGCGACGATTAGTGCAGGTAACTGCACAATGGAATCAAACAGGTCTTTGAGGCATTTGGGGGTCATGATCGACGATAATCTGTCCTTTATCAGCCATATCGACTGTGCCTGCTAGAAAGCCTCTATGGCTATATCGGCATTATCCCGCATGATGTCGCGTAGATAGTAGTCGACGATGCAAGGGAGTAAGCGTAAACTCCTGGCCGGGATCGCCCTGTCCATATTAAAATACGGCGGGCTGGCATGGATCACCGCCTTGAGTACCAAAAGCTAAATGAGTAAGCTAAAGAGTACGCACAGGCTTATGTGCCTAAGAGTGGTTAGTGCATACCGAACGGTATAACGCGACGCGGTCTGCGTCCTAGCAGGGATGATGCCACTAGGCATCGTTATAAAAAAAGGATTTAGAGTGCTTCGAACAACGTGGAACAAGAGGTATTCGAAAGACCACTAGAGCCGCATCTATGGTTAAGTGGCAAAGGGAATGGAACAACTCCACCTAAGGTCGGTGGATTCCGGAACTATCCGGGTGGGTCTATCGGGTGGGTTGGTAGCTACACTGTGAATGACCTTGCGAACGCAAATTTGTTAGGCACGGCTGCTGACAATATCGCAAATATAGACCTCACCAGTGCGCGGATTAAACCGCAACATGTGTTTTAGCATGTCTCACATGATGCGCCTATCGGCTGATAGCCGTGGTCACGACCGACTCGATAATTTGATCAGAAGATGTGCGGAGACCGGAACATCTTGGACGCGGTATGCATAGCAGCCTCCCAAATTGCCCTCGATCTCCAACAAAATGGCACAACGACCAACGGCAGGTCGCAGAGCACCTAGCTTCTGAAGCCCTAAGCCTCTAGCACAATAGCCCTCCTCGAAGTCATACCGAGAGGTTTTAAGTGGGCCGAGGAGTTGGCACCCTCATCCTCACACCCTCAGTTCTTCAGGAGTCTGGTTGCAGATTTTCCATCCCGTCTAAAAAACAAAATACAGCGAGCAAGTTGACCGGATAGTAGTCTAATCCCATCACGGCACCCGCCAGCGAAATCAACGAAGGACAGCTCTTCTCAAGCAATTGATCCTCGACAACACTTATCACGGTGTCCAGAACCCGGTACTATTGCGCATCGCTCACGTATTCCGGGGATTCCTTGGCCGTGTGTCCGATCAGCTCGAACAGGCTCTGCTGAAAGTGGTAAGTTAGCTTTCGCTGATCGAACAAATCGAATCTCGAGAGTGGATTTTTTTTTTTGAGTTTTTCAATTGAACAACTCTGTAACATTCAGTTAAAATGGAAAGAAAGCCGAATAAAACAAGGACTGCTGACAATAGTTACTCTCATTTGGAAGTTTGACGCTTTATAAAGGCCGTTTAAACCAAAAAATATTTTAAAACAAAAACCTCATGTTTTTATTTATATTACTTATTTAATTTTATGAATACATGTGATACTCAACACAACTGCGTATAGATTTATATGGATTTATTTCCATAAGTGCCAAACCACCGATTCGGGGTATGATCCCTACTGTTAGTGGTATGGTCATACCATTTATATTATCGCTCCTGTATAGTACATGTTTATTAGGGTTTTCTTCGAAGCAGTAAGCCACTTAGCTTTTTAAGGTTTCAGTTACCAGTTAATCAGTTAATCAGTTTGTAAACATACCTGATGAAGAAGGTTTTGTATTTGTTCGTGTGTATCGAAAGAGTATGTCTTCACCAGCTCCTTCTCACATCTAGGCTTGTTGCCAGAATGTGATGTTGAACATTGAGTTAAATTTGTTTCAGTTTTAGATGATCTGAAATCACTATTTATTTCATGTTTCTTCCAGTGATTTGAGGTTGATCTTATTGTCCATCATCTGACACTATCATATGCAACAACAAAAAATTGTTTCAGAGTTGTCCAATAGTACTCATCGATAAATAATTCTTCGCTGTTGAGCGGCAGCTATGGCATCACTGTTGCTTTTGACAGAACCCAAGTTTCTCGAGAACTTTTTCAAACAGACCTTTCTGATTTTGTAAACAAAGAGTGGAAGTAAGATTTAAACGTTAAATTCTTGAAACCCTTAGCACTTTCTTGCAAACTAGGGCCACCAACACAAGGAATAAAATTTCCCTAACTTCATGGTGTTGTTACTTTCCGTAAGGATACTGAGAATTTTGAGAAATTTACGTTTGAATCTTACTTCCCTTCTTTGACTAGGAAATTAGGTACGTCTGTTTGAAAAAGTACTCCAGGTTTTCTCTCTTCTTTGTTAACTATGGTTATAGGCCACCGGTATTGTAACGGGAAGCCTGCTGTCTTACATTTGTTTGTTTTTAAACGAAGCATCACGTTTGTCGTCACAGTCGCTTTGTCGAACATTTCCGTGAGGGTAAATGAAATAAGAAATACACATTGCCAATCTAAAGATCAATGACAAACTAAAAGTTTGGTCATGTACGTCTGTCTCATAACCTGCTAGTAGAAGAGTTTGTGATCATAGCAATCGACATGTTTTGGTTGATTGTTTTCGAGAGCGCTAGGGTAAATCGATGGAGCGGGTTGGAGAAATTGACGTTTGCAGCAAATCGTGAAGTGGCCTATTTCATTTTGCCTTCGCACACATGTACGGAATCGAACTCATACAATATTGTTAGTTTAAAGTACAGATTGAGAAGCTGAAGCAAAACATATTCATGATCGGAAAGTAATCCGCATGATTTGAATAAGTCCCTGCAATAGGGAAGTTTATTCCATGGCTATGAAATTTTCTGAGTCTTATGATCGTTTCTGAAGGTATGTTTCGATATATCAGAAGTAAGCAGAAGGATTAACATCTAAATAGTGGCAGTTCTAATTAAAGATTCCATACAGCTTCATCAAATGTCCGTGGTGCTGACTAAACTGCTTAAAATCCGTCCCGTGCCCTATTAATGATTTTGTTTCCGAAAAAAATCCAAAAAAAATTATACTGATTTGATGACATAACAATGTTTTAAACGACTGTAAAGTCGCTTATAATGTCTGTACAAAATTCAAAACATGTTTTCACCTTGACAAGTATTAAACATCGATCGGTACTGCAATCCTTGTTAGTTACGGTTTCTTAAAGCAATCATCCAAGGCCATTAAAATTTCTACTCAAACCAACTCCTCACGTGCCGTCCGCGCTCTACTTATAACACAACGGTAACAACATAAATTCGAATCTCATTTCTTCCCCTCTCAGCAAACCTCGGGTGTAGGTAGGCCAAGCCTGCAAACGACCGGAAAGGAAAAATCGATCTCCCAGAATATCCCTCCACCACAACTGTCAAAAAAAGGGAGAAAATTCTGTGCATCGCCCCTGGAGCGACCAACCAGCCGACCGCTGTTTACTTTTATTTATGCCTGGTGGACGAACGGTTTTCCACCTCTCCAGCTCAACCGTCAAAAACGCTCCTTCAGAACAAGACGTAGCTTCGTTGCTTCGCCAGTACCTAGTCTGCGCTGGCTGCTGGTGACTGACATATAACAAACCTACGTCGTTGGCCAACGCTTGGTGGGTGGTGGAAAACATAATCAACCACGTTGAACCCAAACTGCGATCCCGGCCAAAGCTAACGCCAAACCTGCAACACTCGAGGGCAAGAATTATAACTTCTTTTTTCCACCCTCGTTTCGCTTCGGTTATGGCACGTTGAATCTAGGAAACCGAGGGAACTACCCCTCGTCATCGACTCCATAAACCCTCCATGCCTACTCGGTTTATGGCGTTGCGAAGGTACGTGAATTATTTAACAACATTCGTGTGAATATTTTATGAGCAAAACATAAGGTAAATAGAAAAGTGAACACGTTGTGGCGGGTGGAGTATGTATGTATGCATTGCGTACAGCAGGTTTGTGTTCCCTCGGGGGAATCTGTTTTCCATCAGAATCATCATCCTTCCGGAGACGGGAGCAGACAGCCAGCGCTCGTTTACTCGGATGTGCAGAATTGTAATACAATTTCAAATTGCCATTCCCGTTCCGTTTGCCATCGAGATAAGGGGAACACATACAAATACACATGCCTACTTGAGGACACATCTACATAGCAGCCTTACGCCGTCGGAGGCTTGACATCTTGAAGGGAAATTGTTGCAATTCTCGAGACGGAGATTGTCAAGTACTGTACCTTACCCAGGTTGGCAACAGGAATTCGCAATTATTTCGAGGGTTAACAATCGACTGTATGGTGAGGGTTAAACTCAAGAATCATAGCAATGGAAACGAAAAAAAGAATTGCAATGAATTTTTTGACAAAGTGTTAATTTTTTAAAGCCTTACGGCATTCAAATTTGAGCTGACGGTCTGCATGCACACCCTCCTTTCAAATAATTCGCCATTCATCTCATTCAAGCCACAAGGGAAAGGTTCCGAAAAAACGAGTCCATCCAATTTATTTACACGGTTGACCTTCAACCGGGCACCCACTTGCACCGATCGACGCGTCATTATCGTCATCTCTTGGTCGGGACCGTTTTGAATGCACTCAATTCTCAGATTTCAATTGGATCAAACAGACTACCTCCGATAGTCACGTACGTCAGCTCTCGACCCTTCTCCCTGGCTCTGGCCTAGACTTAGCAAGTCGGGTGATTGTGAAACGCAGAGGGAATGTCATTCTATTTTGAATGGGATTAGCAACTCTTTCGAGCCGGAATGCCATCGTGAAGGTCATGCTCCTTCATTGAGCAGGGGATCCATTCTGAGCGCTTCGAAAGAGATGTGCCAGGACTAGAGCAAATATTGTCATAAGGCAGTGTTCGATCCACCACCACCAGTACCAGTTTCCCGAGCTCCTCTTAGGAAGGCACTCGAGCAGTTTGCGGATGAGATCCCCTTGAAACCGTGCACACAGAGCAGGAACAAGTGCCTCTTTCCTCTATTAACAAAAGGTGAAGTACACAGCCAGCGAAGCCGAAAGGATGATAAAGCAGACAAGGTGGTGGCAGACTTCCCCGGTGATTTGCCTCCTCCTTTTGCTTGGATGCAGAACGCACGCAGTGGGTGCCTCCAGGGGGTTGAAAGATCAAAGGTAAACTCTAACCCGCTGGTGGATGGAGGCGGCGAGGGATTGGAAAGAGCATTAAAAGTGAAGTGGCTGCTTAATGAAACGGTACACAAGCAATATGCTTTCGGATTGAGGAATAAATTGCTCATTTCCAATGGCTTATGTGAATTATTGGGATTATTATCAAGTGCATTCGAATTTGAAACAAAGAATTCTATTAATTGCGTCTAATGTTAGTGTGGATGGAAATTGACTTTTCGTGAATTATTTCATGAACTTGTACCAGTAATATCAATAGCCTGTCCTGGGAACTTGTAAAAAGGGATTTTTTAAGCCTGCATTCAAAATGAAAAATCAAGAATATATTGCGATTGAACTGGGGATTTAACTTTTAATTTGGGATTTTTTTTACAATCGAACAGGTTTGGACCAAAGGATCTCAGATTGTTACGAAACTTTGTCCACACATAGGGTTCATGGATATATGGACAAACAAAAATAAAAAAAATCAGGGTTGCCAGTTTTCCTGGCAAAGGCCAATTGAAGTTTTCCGGCTTTCGCAAACATCACTAACTTTGAAAATTCATAACTTAACACGTACGTCCCCAACCCCTCTGAGACAGAAAATTTCAAATTTAAAATTGATAATACTCCATCGTTAGCCATCGGATTTTGTTGCGGTTTTTTACAATAGATTACAAATATATCCTAGTTTATAGATCTGCACTGGTTATTCCGAAAATTTCCGTAGTTTCGGATTCCAAGGTGGGAGTACTGGGGTAAGTACCTGTCCAGGGATGGTGGACAGAACATTTTTAGTAGCGAAACATGGCATGCGGCATATCAAATTTCATGATTTTGCAAAACTAGGTCATCAAAAGCAATTTTGAAGATTTCTGACCATACTGGTCCATACCATCCACTAAAAGTGACCCTGCAGGATCCGAGCTCCTCCGGAAAAGTGGCCATATTCAAATCTTTTCCAAACCTGGCTTTAATGATACACAACAGCAGTGATTTTGCAAAACTTGTTCTTCAGAGAACTTTTGAGATTGTTGGACCATACTGCCACTTAGGAAGCCCCGTGAAATCTGAATTCCTCCGGGAAAGTGGTCATATTCAGATCTTTCTTAAACCTAGCTTGCTGACATAACAAACTTCATGATTTTGCAAAGCTAGGTGATCAGAAGACATTTTGAAGATTTCTGACCATACTGGCCACTAAAGAGGCCCCAGGATCCGGAGTTCCTCCGGAGTGGCCATATTCAAATAGTTGCCAGTCTCCGGCTTGCGACGTATCAAACTTGATGGATTTTGCAAAACTAGGTCATCAGAAGACGTTTTGTGAATTTCTGGCCATACTAGTCACTCTGGGAGGCCCTGCGGGATTCGGATTCCTCCGGATTAGGCCATATTCAAGTCTTTTCCTAAACCTGGCCTGCGACACATCAAACTTCATGATTTTGCAAAACTTGTTCCTCAGAGGACATTCTGAGAGTGTTGGACCATATTGGCCACTTAAGAAGCTCTTGCAGGATCCGAGCGGACATTTTTCAAAACTGAGGCGAGGTCTATGTGCATATGCAATACGATAAAGTTTCCTGGAAAACGATTTGGGTAGATATATGGTAGGAAATTTAAAGAATGTCCTCCGAAGACAAAATTTTTCAAAATCATGAAGTTTGATACGTCGCAAGCCAGGTTTTGGAATTTTTTTTGAATATGACCTCTTTGCCGGAAGAACTTGGATGCCGCAGTGGACAGTATGGTCAGACACCCTCAGAATGTTCTCCAAAGACCTAGTTTTGCAAAATCATGTAGTTAGATATGTCGCAAGCCAGGTTTCGGTAACGATTTGGATATGGCCACTTCTCCCGGAAGAACTCGGATCTCGCAAGAGCTTCTTAAGTGGCCAATATAGCCAGGAATCCTAAACATCTCCTCCAAAGATAAAGTTTTGCAAAATTATGAAGTTTGATGTGTCGCAAGCCTGGTTTTTGGAACAAAAATGAATATGGCCTCCTTCCAGGAGGAACTCGGATTCCGCAGGGCCTCCCTCAGTGGCCAGTATGGTCAAACACCCTCAGAATGTCCTCCGAGGACCAAGTTTTGCAAAATCCTGAAGTTTGATGTGTCGCAAGCCAGGTTTAAGAAAAGATTTGAATATGGCCACTTTCCCTGAGGAACTCGGATTCCGCAGGGCTTCCCTAAGTGGCCAGTATGGTCCAACACTCTCAAAAAGTTCTCCAAAGAACAAGTTTTGCAAAATCATGAAGTTTGATGTGTCGCAAGCCAGGTTTTGGAAAAGATTTGAATATGGTAACTTTTCCGGAGGAATTCGAACCCCGCAGGGCCTTCACAAGTGACCAGTATGGCCAGAAATTCTCCAAACCTGTTTTCATGACCTAGTTTTGCAAAATCCTGAAGTTTAATGTGTCGCAAGCCAGGTTTTGGCAACTATTTGAATATGGCCACTTTTCCGGAGGAACTCGGATCCTGCAGGGCCTCTTTTAGTGGCCAGTATGGTCCGAAATCTTCAAAATGTCTTCTGATCACCTAGTTTTGCAAAATCATGAAGTTTGATATGCCGCATGCCATGTTTCGCTATTAAAAATTTTCTGTCCACCATCCCTGACAGGTACTTACCCCAGTACTCCCTCCTTGGAATCCAAAACTACGGAAATTTTCGGAATAATCAGTGCAGTTCTATAAACAAGGATATATTTGTAATCTATTGCAAAAAACCGCAACAAAATCCGATGGCTAACGATGCAGTATCATCAGTTTTAAATTTGAAATTTTCTGTCTCAGAGGGGTTGGGTACGTACGTGTTAAGGCCGATTCATAGAAGAACAACTTTTTTTTTCTCCAAACTATAATGATATTTTCTGAAAAATTTGGAAAAATATAATTTAAAAAAAAACACTATTATACTTAAAAAAAAAGTTCTTGTTCATAAATTCATAGGCTAACATTGGAGAAATTTTGGCAGAGGGCTTTTTTTGTTTTAAAGTAATGCTCGAATAACTATGGGCCTGTCACTCGTTTTTCGAGAATTACTCAGAAACAAAAAAAAACCTCTGCCTTTGGTTTATTTAAGGTCTGTATCCGCAATGATCCGGACACCTCAAAACATCAATATAACATAAATTTCGCATTATATCCGTCGTAGTTGTTTATTATATATCCGTCGTAGTTGTTTATTTCAGACTCATGGGGTGTGTTTCCACAATTCGTGAAGACAAAACATAGTTATTCGGTATTTGCATAATATTTTCGAACTTTGCGCTCAACTCCGTCCATTAGAGTTTTTACAGACTCTTCAGAAATCGTAGAAGCCGTCTTTGTCCAAATTTGCTGGAAGTGTTTGATGTCTTTGATTCCTTGCTTCTTTCCAGAAAGCTTCCGCTTCATCAGAGTCCAATATCTCTCGATTGGTCGTAGCTCTGGGCAATTTGGCGGGTTTGAGGTATTTGGTACAATGTTCACTTGATTTGCTTGGTACCACTCCACCACAGTTTAAGCATAGTGGCATGATGCCAAATCGGGCCAGAACAAAGGTTTTCTTTGTGACTTTTGATGAAGGGTATCAATCGCTTCTGCAGACACTCTTTCTGATAGATCTCTTAGTTTATTGTGCCTGTAGTGACGAAAGATTTACTCTTTTTGCCACACGTGCAAATTGCTTGCTACACAAGGTATTTTTTGGGAAATGTCGATGCTTTCTTCGTTCTGAAATGCTCAGCTGTAGCATTTCTGGCCATAGCAGAATAAAAAGCCAGCTCTGGAAGCTGCTTGGAATCCTCCAGGACATAAGTGCCATCGTCCATAACAACGCACAAATATTCGCAGTACAAACGTCGAGCCCGTGATTTTGCTGCCAAGTTCTGTTTGTCGTTGCGATTTGGAACAGTTTTTACTTTCTACGACTTAAGTCCCAAACTTTGTTTTGATTTTTGGACAAAACCAGGTGACATCCCTATTTTACGAGCCACCGTTAGAATGGAGAGAGGTGGGTTTTTCGTTAATATCCTTTTCACCTTTCGGTCCATGATTTTTGTCACTTCTCGCGCGTCCAATGTCACTTCTCGGTTTCCTCTCCATCGTCAAACGTTTCGAAAATGATTTGAGCACATCGTGAATAGTGGATTTAGGCAAATCCAATGTTTTTGCAAGGTCCCGTATTGACAACAATCGCTCGCCACTTGTTTATCTTTCGTCGCCATGTTGAATACTAAACATGAAATGTAAACATCAATAATAGTCTTTTTCATCATAGGCTCTCAGCTATACCACAGTGAAATTTTTCATTCCTACGTGCTATATTTCAAAAGTTACAATGATTTGACGGTGTCCGGATTAATGTGGATACAGATTTTATTTCATTAAACTTGAATACCATACCGTAAACTCGCACATTACGCTTAACTCCACTCATTAGGTTCTGTACAGCATCTGGCGTCAGCTACTTCTGTACGGAAACCCATTTTTCGTCATGTTTTCCTCAGATTTGACCTGGGATGCTTCTGTAGTGCTTGCTACATAATAGCTCAGTATTTTTCGATGGGCCTTAGCTCCGGTGCGTTGCGAAGGTTCATGTCCTTGGGTACGAAAGTTACTCCGTAGGATTCCTACCACTCCAGGACAACATTTGAATAGTGGCACGAAGCTATATCCGGCCAGAAGATCGTAGGGTCCTCATGTTGCTTCAACAGAGGAAGCAGACACTTCTGTAGACACTCTATGAGGTAAATCTCCCCTTTTAGAGTCCCGGTAGTTACGAACCGTGTCCTCTGTTTGCCACATGAGCAGATCACTTGCCAAACCGTGTATTTCTTGGCAAACTTTAAAAGTTTCTGCTTCCTTACATCCTCCGGATCATCATACTTGTGCTGGGTAATGAAGAACAGTAGTCCCAGAAGCTGCCGGAAGTCCGCCTTGATGTAAGTCTCATCACCGTATTATGCCGTTCGTCACGATTTGGAGCCTTCTGCATTTTGTACGTATACAGTCCTTCTCGACCAAGGAAAGACTTGGACAGATTCAACTTTTTGGTCACATCCCTGGCCGAAGCATTGGGATCCCGCTTAAACTCTTTCACGACATGCTTGTGATCCTGGACACTTATAGAACATCCATTCTGACCGCATTTCTCCTTCCGTTCGATGTTTAGAGTTCCGTTGTAAAGTTTAATCACACGACTCATCATTGACTGCATTATTCCGAGTTGTTTTCCGATGTCCCGATGAGAGAATTAAGGAGTTTGCGACGATACTTTTCGGGCGACGCCAATTTTTGTATTTGGCTTCCGTTGTGAATCGACATGATAACGAACGAGACTGGATTGGAGCTGAGTTGCAGGAATTGACAAATGCTATCGGAAGGGAGGAGCTTAAATTGCACGCATACTTGCCTGCGGTAACGGGCTGGAAGGCCCCTTCTCCAAACTCATACACAGGACCGGGATGGCTGAAGGTTACTAACAGTAGTAGCTCGACTGTGACGAGGGGATCTAGGGCTTCCATGTGGCTTGCAGGCGTGCATCCCGGTGCAGTGACGACTATTAAAGAATTGCTCTGTTGAAGACTTGAAAACGCTCGAATCGTGCGACGAGCGATGATGCGAGCTCAAACAGAAAATGGCTGGCGTTGGGTTGCTGGAAGCGACAAGCGTTGCCGGGAGGAAAAAGTTCTCATTGCTCGTATACTTGCCTGATAAAGCCTACATATCCGATTAGTATAAATAATGTATCATGAGATGAATAGTGGAACAGCTCCAGTTTGTTATAATGCTTTTCAAAATTGCGATGATTTGCGATAATAAACTATTTCGCTCATTCAACTAAGTTCATGTGCATCATTTCAACTATTTGCAAAAACTGTACTTGACCATTGATCATCATCTTCGAATAAGAATGTACATCGACAAGAAATACTGGAGGAACTTCGGAAGCACTTTCGGGCTGCATTACCACTGATCTGGCAACACTAGTGTACTTCATTCTAAAACGGTAATGAACTATAACAGCCCTGGGACCTGCTAGATGAAGTTAAACTACCTCAAGGTTTTGCCAGTGACCATGATACAATGAAACACGCAGATAAATTGATCAAAACAAAAACATTTTGATGTAGAAGGAGATGTTCGCTCATCACCATGAGGCACCAAGAGTGAACAACAATGTTTTTGGCTAGAATGAAAGATATGAAGAGAAAGTTTTGATAGTTCCGCTAGTGTGCGGCAGGCTCGGAAATATGACAGATGTTTTAAGGAAAATTGAGCGATAAGGGCATGTGTACAGTGGTACTCGAACCAACGACATTTTTGCCTAACATCCCACTGCGGGGTAGGTCGAAGCACGGACTAAGTCCGCCACTTCAACAGCCAAAACATCTGTCATATTTCCGAGCCTGCCGCACACTAGTGGAACTATCAAAACTTTCTCTTCATATCTTTCATTCTAGCCAAAAACATTGTTGTTCACTCTTGGTGCCTCATGGTGATGAGCGAACATCTCCTTCTACATCATAATCGTTACTCCTCGCACGGAGAATATATAACATAACAATTAATGTATGAAAAACATTTTATTTAATTTAAAATTCATTCAACTTCACTTGAAAACAAATTACTTTTTGAAAATTCGCTGGTTAAGTTAAACTTATTCCCCATTACTCGCCGCAGAAGATCGAGGAACACATCGTACGAGGCCCGAAGGTGCTCTTGTGGTATTTTATCTAAGTCAGCCTCCAGATGTCACTTCTGGCCTTCCACACCTTCATGTTTTTTTAGAGCAGACATTGGCCTCTACATACTCCAGACAGCGAAGTCCATGCGGTTCAGGTCCGGCGAACTCACCGGCCACTCCGAGCTTGAAATGAACCCTGCAAAATGTTCCACAATCCAGAGTAGGGTTTTCTTTGGTTTGTGAGCCGGCCTTGAGGTCTATTGGAAAACCCAATCCCTGGAACCAAAATGGCGACGTGTTCTCGTTTCAACAAAGTTCTGTAGAACTAAATTCCGATATGTATTTTGGTTGATCTTCACTTCTTCAGGTACAAAAAACGGGGTGATTCCGGTCAAAACCATCACCAATGCTGGTTTCTGTCACTTGGTGGCCGTCAGTACATGGGCAAGAACTCGTGACAGGGGCTCTGCATTGCTGATTTTGACAATTTTGGGCATTTGACAACTGAAATCGACAAATATTTTTCATTAGGGCCTAATTGACAAACGTCCACAATGGCTTCTTCCATGAATTTGTTAACCTTGGAAACTTGTTACAACAATTTTGAAGAACAAGAGTTCTTCCATTCGATAGAATTGCAAGCTTTTGTTTTGCGAGAAATTTACGGTAGAAACCATTGTTTAAATTTGTCTGTTAGGCCCTAATGAAAAATCTTTATCGAAATTTGGCCCACCAAAACAAATCGATCAATGCCAAAGTACAACAGGCATGACAGAACAAATCAACTAGCTCTTTCACACTCTTTCGTGTCCTATAATGTAAACCTGGTTCACAATTTAAGCGGAGGTGACGAAATCGGTCCATAGCCACGCACTGCTGTACGGTGAAAAGTTGCTCATCGGTGAACGCGATATTCTCCAACCTACCTTTCGCGGCCCTCTTCAGCAGCATCTTCGCTCTTATTACCCGTACTTGTTTCTGCCTCATCGAAAGGGTTTGAACCTTCTGGATCTTGTTTATCTTTTAGGATCCGACGGAGACTTCGATCGGATACGTTGAGATCCTCCGCTAATTTAGTGGCACTACGCCGAAGATTTCTCAAAAGGCACTTCTTGACGATCCTCACCATGGCAGGTGTCACCTCAGTAGCTCGACATCCTCCATCATAAAGTATTTCAGTGCTTCCGGTCTCCACGGTGTACAAAACTTCTGCACACACGTTAATCGGACATCTCGCGAACTATGTCCTTCTGCCGTTTTCAAGCTCAGAACAAGACTACGGTTCTGTTCGAGATCCATTTTTTCGGATAAATAACACTCAATTACGAAAGTGCCCCATAGATCCACTGCGAGCCAAGACACAATGTAAACAAAACGAAGAAGAGTTGTCCAAAACAGTTTCACGTGCAACGTTATAATGACTGTTGAAGTAATATACCAGTTCAATTGCCGGGAAAAACGACGAAAAAAACGAGGAGTGATGTCAAAAAAGGAAAAAAAAAATTTAATGGATTTTGAACTTGCAATATCAACAAAAATATGTATGAGGTTAATAATAATTCGAGTTATTGATGGGCCTGTCACTTGTTATTCGAGCATTACTCAATAAAGGGTCACCCACAATTGATACGTTGCGGATGCGTTGACGTAAATTTGACAGAAATCCAATGGGAAATCTGTCAAATTCACGCAAACGCATCCGCAACGTATCAATTGTGGGCAAGCCTTAACAAAAAAAAACATCCCCAAGCTTGCCAATGCTTTCCAAAATGCCTGTCTGTCCAATATGCATTAAAGAAACCCTGAAATGCTGCATTTGGAAGTTAAGTGTATGCACAATAGTTGCTATGAAGAGTTTTCACCGTTTGCTCTCAAGTTTTCAAAATGACGTCCAAGTAAGAGGAGCGGCGTGTCAAAATTTTGCTCGCGCAGCAAGACTTGGCAAAATTACTGGAGGGGGCCAAATCGACGGTGACAAATGCTTTTTAAGTGTTAGGAGGGCGACTTTCGACCGCCAGGAAGTCTGGAATCCTAACCTCTCCATCCGCTCCCATACTACTGTACCGCTGGCGAAGAATCGAGCAGAGGTGTCGACGTTTGAGAAGGTGAAGGTGGCGAACCGAGATTACCAACAAAACACGTTGGCAAAACAGCGGTCCTGAAAGCTGTATACGAATATGCTCACAAAGTTCGACTGTGTCGTCATGGACGACGAAACTTATGTGAAGGCGGATGTCAAGCAGCTTCTGGGACAGGAGTTTTATACCACATCAGGACAAGTGAAGGTGCTCGAAGTTCCCGAAAAATACCTCGTCTGGCAGGCGATATGCACGTGTGGTCTAAGAAACGGGATTTTCATCACTACGGGAACCATCAATCAAGAGATCTGCGTCGAGGAGTGCCTGGAAAAGCGGCTGCTACCATTCCTAAAGCAACATAATAGACCTGAGCTGTTCTGGCCGAACTTGGCGAGCTGCCACTATGGGAATAAGGCAATCGGGTGGTACGATGCAAACAACGTGGTTGTGGTACCCAAAGACCACAACCCACCCAACAACCCAGAACTCCACCTTATGTGCCTTGGTCAAACGGAATATAAAAAAAAAAATCCATGGATAACGAACAGCAGTTTAATTCTAACTGGCGTTCAGTGGCGAATAAGGTCGATGAGACCACTGTGCAAAATTTAATGGAAGGGGTCAAACGGAAGGCACGGCTGCTCGGATTTGGCAAACCAAAAGAATAAACGAATATTTTTTCCTTTTAATCTATGAATTGCCTTACCAAAAGAAAAATAAGATGATTTTTATTTTATGACTTTTGACTAAGAGAAACGGTATTTTTGTCGACCAATTTTTGCGCGTTCCAGTCGTTACCTGCATCGAGAGATTTTGAAACCGTAATTGGTTTGGTGAAAAGGAACTACAATTAAGCCGGAGTTCCTAAACCGTAGTGAAGGAATGTTCAGCGGCACATGCTCAAGAAGCGCAGGACATTCGATGACACCGTTAATGACGCGTCAAGTATAAATAAACGCTAAAATATTTGAATTGACGATTTAAGCTAGTATTGCCAATTGGAAACATTAAAGGGTGTCCCACAACAAATTGCATCGCGGAAAAATTGTGTAGAAAATTACCTAGTTGACCGATGCTTTTCAAACTTTCAGACAATAAAATATAATCCAAAAGTATGCTTTTGACATATTAATTTCATTCAACTTCAATACCAAACCGTACACTTGCACTCGCACTCATTAGGCTTTGTGCAACATCTGTCTGCAGTTTCTTCAGTACGGAAACCCACTTTTTCATCATGCCCTCCTCAGATTTGACCTTCTTGGGATGCTTCTGTAGTGCCTGCTTCATAGTAGCCCAGTATTTTTCGATAGGCCTCTGTTCCGGTGCGTGGGGGAGGTTCATGCCCTTGGATGCGAAAGTTACCCCGTTGGCTTCGTACCACTGCAGGACAACATTTGGGTAGTTGCATGAAGTAACATCCGGCTTGCAGATCGTTGGGCCCTCGTGTTGCTTCAACAGGTTCTGTATACACTCATTAAGGTAGATCTCCCCGATTGCAGTCCCGGTAGTTACTAACGGCGCACTCCGTTTTTTACATAAGCACAGCGCTTGCCAATTCATGTATTTCTTGGCAAACTGAAAGTTTCTGCTTTCTTACTTCCTCTAGAACATCAAACTTGTACTGGGCGGTAAAGAACAGTAGCCCCGGAAGCTGCCGGCAGTCCGCCTTGACGTAAGTCTCATCATCAATTATGAGACAATGAGGCTACTTCAGCATCTGGGTGTACATTTTGCAGGCCCTTGACTTTCCCACCGTATTTTGCCGTTCGTCACGATTTGGAACCTTCTGCACTTTGTACGTATGCAGTCCTTCCCGGCCCTTGGCTCTCTGAACGAAAGACTTGGACAGATTCAACATCTTTGGCCACATCCCTGACCGAAGCATACCCTATATGCTTGAACGGGATTCTGCTTGAACGCTTTCACAACACGCTGGTGATCCTGAAACCAATAGAACATCCATTTTGACCGCATTCGAACTGAAGCGTTCGCTGCTCAGAGTTTTGAAGTAACGTTTAATCACACAACTTACCGTTGACAACCCAGTTCAAAGTGAAATGTAGGTCGACTCAAGCTAAAAAATTTTGGTATTTAAATTAATTTTTTTTCCGTGTACGAGTTGCAAAAGACTGCTTAGTGCAGTCGAGCTGATATAAGTCGGTGTCTTAAGTATATCGACTTGTAAATCCATGTCACATTAACTCATATATAAGTGACTCCACTTTTAAAGAAAGTGAGTCAAAAAGATTCAAAATTGAGGTAAATTATACCGCCGTGTGGTTTTCTTCCGTGAGTGTTAAAGTAAAGAGTAATCCGATCAAAATTTAGTCAAACAGTAATGTGTGTGAGTCAATCAAAGTTTGTATTAATAAGTCTTTCTTTTTCAAATTCAGTAAATACAGAATACAGGAGAAATATTTAGTTAAGCTTTCTTTTTACCGAATGCGAATTGCCGGGTCTTTCGTTTAACACCTGCCATAAGATTTTGTACAGTCTCTTTGTCCACTTTATTCGCCACAGAACGCAAATTTTCCCTAAACTGTTTCTCGCTCAAAACAGCTTTTTGAGTCTTCTTAAGGCTCCGCTTGACGATGGCCCAATATTTTTCGATTGGGCGGAGCTCCGGCGAGTTAGGAGGGTTCTTGTACTTGGGCACCACTTGAACGTTGTTGGCAGCATACCACTCCATGGCCTTTTTTTCTGTAATGGCAAGATGCCAAATCCAGCCAAAATAGAACGGAACAATTGTGTCGCTTCAGAAAAGGCAGTTGACGTTTTTGTAGGCATTCGCTAAAATAAATTTCCTGATTGGCGGTTCCGGTCGCAATTTAAACGTTGCTCTTCAAGCCACAGGTACAGAAGGCATGCCACACCAGATATTTCTTCGCGAACTTTGACAGTATAATGTGCTTGAAAATGTCTACCACCTTTCCCCGTCCGGCTGTCGTATGAAATTCCTGTCCAGGAAGTTGTTTATAGTTCGCCTTGACGTTAGTTTCATCGTCCTGTACCACGCAATCAAACTTCGTCACTTCGTCGTGTACAACTTTCGCGATCGTGCTTTGGCCGACATGTTTTGTTTATCGTCCCGATTTGGAGTCACCACTATGTTGTAAGTCGACAGTTCAGCTCATTTTTTAGCTTTATCTACGGTTGAAGGCACCACTCCCAGCTTCTTTGCGACATTTCGGACGGAGAGGTTTGGGGTTCCGCTCGAAACAGCGAGCAACTCTTTTTGTAGTCGCTGGCTGTCGGAAAACGTTCACCAAACACTTTTAATATGTTGGTAACAGTTGACTTAGTCACATTCAACAATTTCGCCAACTTGGCGTGAGAGTAGTTTGGATTTTCGCCATGCACGTACAAAATTCTGATGCGTTGCTTCTCATCCTTCGTTGACATTTTGATAACTGAAGTGCTAATCAAAAGTGCTAAGTGCCAATCAAAACAGACGCATGATGCTACACGCACACATCTTCAAAATGAGGGATGTGCAAAATTTTTAATGCACTATGAGAGGAAATGCGTCAAGTTTAAGTCAACCAAATTTTGATCGAAGCACCCTTTAGAACAGTTTATAGAACATAGTGAAGGAATATCACCACTATACTCATTTGTAGTGGATTTTAAAGGTTAAAATGATGACATCCATTAAACCAACAACAAAGAAGCTGTTGGGCCACTTACAAGTAAGTGGCCGGTTGGCACTCTCACGGTGATTGGACTGAAGTGTCCGAGGTGGCATTAAATTGACAGGGTTGCCTGCGAACAGCTGTCGTTTCCTCCAAGAGTTCCATGGAGCTCTCTATCAAACCCTGACATTCTAGGTGGATTTACCGGGAGGGGAGGGATCTTAAGCCCAGGAGCCTGCCTTTATTTCCCCTGGTCACCTCTGCCACATCATACAGCTATTAAGCTTCCACTCCTCGGTTGGAAAGTTACAAAAAAACGGACAGCAGCAATCTCACTAGCGCAAGCTATCTGTGTGATGACATTTTCGCCAACGAAGCCCTTATGTCTACCTTTATATTCAGCTTAAAATTCAACGTAAATAGAACATGCAGTACATTGCATTTCAACAAATTATTCGAGTTTCAATAATTTAAAAGGTACTTAACTGAATTCTACTTGATCCCGTATCCAGTCCAAGAAGTCCGAGTAAGTTCTCACAATACCTGTCACAACTGATGCTCTTACCACAATGCTGCTCTGAGTGTGACTCAGCACAAGACTGGGTTAAAAACATGGTTCAAAAATGTACATTACAATTGTTAAAACAAATACTTTTACTTGGCCACTAGCACACGTTTGCTGGAGAAATCAGTGTCCTAATAAGTAAGGTTTTCGGAAAGGGCTTGGCTACTAGCACAAATTTGCTGAAGAAAGCAGTGTCCTAATTAATAAGACTCTCGTAATATGCCGTTAAATAATCTGGAACCTCAGATCCGTACTAGCGCCACGTAGTGAGTGAATCCCGAACGTATGTGATCATTATCCGGATGGACTTGGTCACTATAACAAATTTACTTACGCAATATGTAAGAATTTCGATATACAGCATAATCAAACTGGAACATTCGATGCACACTAGCCCGCGTAGTGAGAGAATTCCGAACTTATGTGACTACCATCCGGAAGGGCTTGGCCACTTGCACAAGTTTGGTCAAGAAAGCACCGTCCTAACTTGTAAGGCTCTCGAGATATAGCAAACACAAACTGGAAGATTATATGCACACTAGCCCGCGTAGTGAGAAAATTCCGAACTTATGTGACTACCATCCGGAAGGGCTTGGCCACTTGCACAAGTATGGTCAAGAAAGCACCGTCCTAACTTGTAAGGCTCTCAAGATATAGCAAACACAAACTGGAAGATTATATGCACACTAGCGCCGTGTAGTGACCGAGTTCCAAGTTTGTGTGACCATTTCTAGGAAGGGCTTGGTCACTAGGACAAATTTACTAAAGACTGATGTGTTCTAACTGGGCCCTCCCTTAGCTCAGTCGGTAGAGACGCGGCTACAAAGCAAGACCATGCTGGAGGTGGTTGGGTTCGATTCCCAGTCTGGTCTAGGAATTTTTCGTTAAGGAAAATTACTCGACTCTCTGGACATATAGGGTATGACTGTACTTGCCAGATAATCACACTAATGCAAAAATGTTACCTGCCATCGAAAGCTCTCGTGAGGCTCTCGAGATAACCTAGGATGAAACCAATTACCCCTAATACCAACGCATCACAGCACTCATATTTAGTAACTCAAAATTAGAGCGCCTCTAGCGGTAAAATTTCCAATTAAACCGGAATCCAATGACACAGATTTTTTGATCCAATCCCGTGCAACAATTCTGCTGAAGACTATAGATGTCTATCACTTGAAACAACTGAGATAGTCCACATTTCCCACAATTATTGAAAATACCATAAGCTGCGGCTATCGATCTTTACAGTTTGCCCCGAAAAGAACGAAACCGTAGAAATTGAGACCGTAAAGAACGAAACCGATAAGATCAATGCCAGCAGCAAAAAGTCAAGGTTTTGATTGGCTCCTTCGTAACGCAAACATTTCATTGTGCATACATTAATTGTTATTTTATATATTCTCCGTGCGAGGAGTAACGATTATGATGTTGAAGGAGATGTTCGCTCATCACCATGAGGCACCAAGAGTGAACAACAATGTTTTTGGCTAGAATTGAAAGATATGAAGAGAAAGTTTTTTTGATAGTTCCGCTAGTGTGCGGCAGGCTCGGAAACATAGCAGATGTTTTAGGAAAATTGAGCGAAAAGGGCATGTGTACAGTGGTACTCGAACCAACGACATTTTTGCCTAACATCCCACTGCGGGGTAGGTCGAAGCACGGACTAAGTCCGCCACTTCAACATAGCCTGTTGAAGTGGCGGACTTAGTCCGTGCTTTAACCTACCCCGCAGTGGGATGTTAGGCAAAAATGTCGTTGGTTCGAGTACAACTGTACACATGAACTTTTCGCTCAATTTTCCTAAAACATCTGCTATGTTTCGAGCCTGCCGCACACTAGCGGAACTATCAAAAAAACTTTCTCTTCATATCTTTCAATTCTAGCCAAAAACATTGTTGTTCACTCTTGGTGCCTCATGGTGATGAGCGAACATCTCCTTCAACATCATTTCATTGTGTTCAACATAGGACTGAATCCCTACCATTGAAATAGATTCATCACAACTAAATGAAAACATTGTCTGTTGGTTTGCTACAAATACCTGAGAACAACAGCAAATAACAGTCTAACGTTTGCATTAAAAAAATGGACTTTTTTAGGATGGTGATAAAAAAAGCTAAAACAGATCATTGCTTTTGATAAATTTCCCATGGAAGGTAATTATTTAAGCTTACTTGCAAAAAAATAAAATTCTACGCCCTTGCGAGAGGCCTTCCGGCAGTTAACCGGAACATTCGCCATTCCGCGTGTATGCATGTTTTTGAGTTCTATCTTCGTTTTATTTATCAATTCCTCCTCAGATTTTGTGTAAGTAGATCTTACGCTTCAGGTTGGCCCACAAATTCTTGGTAGTCATTTCGTATTAACAATTTCCCCGTTCACGGACAGTCCGGAGCGAAAGAAGGGCGGCTTTGACATCCCCTTCTCGCTGATTGTCAGTCACAGCAGCACCTTCTTGGGGAACTTGGTGTTTGAAATGAACTTCACCTCGGAGCACCCTTCCTTCGTGGGGGAAGTAAAATACGAAGTGCCCTGCCAGTCGTTGCCATCCAAGGTGAGATAGTCGTCCATCATCACCGCCACGTCGTGATTCGCTGGGAAAATTGAGTTGACCATCTTATTCAGCTGCTGCCGCTGCGTCATTGCCCGCGACTTCCGCTTCCTGACATGTATTTTCATGTTCGCCAGGTACTTTTTCACTGTTTGGCCGGTTGAACCGACCTCCCGGCCAAGTGCACGCAGCGATGTAGCCACTTTTCCCTCGGTCTTCCTCTTCAGCATCCTTTGGAGCTTCTTGTCCCTTAGGGTCGTCGGCCGTCCGGAACCGGGCTTTCTTTCGAAGCTCTGATTGTTGTCTAATAGTGCCAAGATGTTGTAGATGCAGGAACGGGCGTATCCGGCGTCCACAAAGTGCCGCACGATGATCGTTTTCGACGCGGCGGGGTGCGGTTCTTTGAACGCGCACACTTTTGAATGGAGTTGCTTCGCTGTTTTAGCCATCACGGTTAGAATTCGACTGATAGAGCTGTCAAATTTTGTCTGCTGACTCATGGGTTACTATGATTGATGCTGCATGGGTAGTTTTGTCAGTGCGGGTGAAGGTGAACTAAAGAAAAATCGGCAATTTGTGTCCATTTTTTTTAATGCAAACGTTAGAAACAACGCTTCTTGGGTCTCAATTTCTTCAACCTTTGTTTGTAAGGGTCATAAAAGCTGATCTTCCTTTCCCTCGGACTAAGGTCATTCTCAACTAAACCGATTTTTTCTTCTTCTTTTTAATATTACACATTAAAGCCTTATTTTAGAAAGCGAGTGTGAAAAGTTCCATAGAATAATCCCCAGGAAAAATTCGAACTGAAATGGTAAATAAATAAAGTCCTCTCAAGTTAACAGGGCACGTAGCCAGCCATGTCATGTCAATGGGATTGCCACAGCCTCATTGAGCACCAGCTCCAGCAAATGGATTGATTCGCTCGAAAGCGAGCGAGTCAAGAGGAAGTGACGGGGAAAAAAAAGAAAAAAGAGATCCGACAGCATATCAAAAGAAGCCAAAGAAAGGGAATGTGTCGTTTTCCGCTGGCTGAATTGGATTTTTCTTTCCATCATTCATCCTCCCTACTGAAACCGGGTTCATCACCATTTCCCATTCGACTTTCTTATCCAATTGTACTGATTACCAGATTAGTTCGACAAAGGAGGCTATGTCTGATGGATTTTTTTTTCTCTCGCCTATTGACATTCAGAATTCCACTCAGGATGCAGGATAATTCAAATTAGGCCCGTGATTTGTTTAGCAATGTTTGACGTTCATTAGATGACAAATTAATTTGTTTGTAATTCGAATAAAAGCTTGTTGTTTGAGTCTAAAAATATGCAAAGAACTTAAAGTTGTGCAAAACAGTAAATACGCTTGCATACGGTTTATCGTTTATTCTATAAATTCACTCAATCCCCCGTGGAACGGTTTGCTTGTTTTCACCTTGTCTAGTTGGGGTTTAAATTTCCAATTAAGCTAACGACCTGTATTTTCTTCGTGCATCACATCAAAGAGGAGAGTGCCGAGGAACCAGAAAAACCTTGCTTCCGGCCAAGAATAGCTAAACGGAAACCCGCTTCTTCGGGCGATTCCCGGTTGATGCTTTGTACGAGCACAAAAAGTGCCGTCGTTCGAAATAAAAAGCAATTTTCTTCGGACCTGAATATCGATTTTTCCTCATCCGTCCCAGAGTTTCGTGACTGCTCATGTACAAATTCGCACACACTCATTCACTACCGCCCCGATGGCAAACTAGCCGCAAGGAAGTGGGCGGCTTAAGTCGTCATCGTAAATCTTTTCGTTTTAGCGGTAGGTACCTACGTGGTAGAATTAATAGTGTTTTAGCCTGGCATCAGGGGGAGAGGTTTCTGTGTAATATCGAAACTACATCCCCTGCTGGTGCTAGTGCTGCACGTGATCGCATTATGTTTTCGTTGTAGCAATGTGGATCGGCGAGGGTGCGTGTTCCGATGTAATTACCTGTTCCATTCCACAAACCGATGGTTTTGAAGAAGGGAAACTGCTTCCCTTTGAGCAGATGGCTTGAGGAATATAGTTTACTTGGGGAGCCACCCACATGGGCATTCAGACGAAAGGAGTTCTTTTTTTTGTCGCGTATTTAAACGACTAGTTATTTACTTCACTTTCAATACTCTGGTGCTATGAATGGAAAGCAAGGACCTACCATTACTATTAGAGTACATAATAATGGTTGATTTTTAGTGTAGCACAGGTGAACGGCGAAACTAATGAAGTGCGCACCTGTTATTCTGAAGAACTGGAAAAGTGTTTGTAATTTAGTTTAATACCAGGTCAATTCAAGACACAATGTGACACGTGTAGTATGTCAATGTTGTGTAATTAAACTGTCATAGCAGCTGAAGTGGTCGCTTTTATAATTAAACTTGATTGGAGATCCGTTGAATAGTGGAAGGGTAAATGCAACATTGAATCTACTTGAAAAGTGGACCTCAAAAATGAACGACCGTATATCCAGAAGCGCCCTTCGCACAAAGTAATAACATGATAACTAGAAAATGAGACGAAAGGTTAGTGATTTCCATTGAAGTCCAACTACCTTTATTGCTTATATTGACAGATACTCGTATTTCGTCTACATTATGCAGACTTCTTCAGTGTCGTGTACTTATACTCGACTATTAGTTCACGACACTGAAGAAGATAAGCATTAAAGGTAGTTGGAATTAAATGGAAATTCCTAATCTTGCTAAAGTTACAGGTAGTCCACTAAATAGCTCACACGCACCAACATTCAATAAGTTGATTTAAAAAAAAAGAGCGAATATTGCCAATCATTGGCATTGCCATCATTAGCATCGTTAATATTGAAAGTACAGTCACCGCCAAAATAAAGTGCCCACTTTTCTCATGAACACGCTTCATCTCTGAAATCATTGAAAAACTCATTATATCGTATTCATATATTTTTCAAAGCATGATAATATTATTATTTTAAAGATGCATGTGTACTTTTGCAATGGATAAAGACTGTATTCGATGAAATTTGGACACACAAAATAGGTCACCAAAAATTTGCCTTGAGCCCGATTCTTTTCAAACTTTCTGGAAATAAAGTACTACTAAATGATTAAACTTTGACATCATTGGTTTATTGAACCTCTTCTCCCAACCCAAATGCCCGCACCTTTGCCTTGACCGCTTTCATCAAATTTTGGGCAATGATAGGACCGACTTGCTTACTTAAATTTAACCACACTTTCTTTAGTTCAAGTTCATTTTCTATCAGTTTTGGAGTTTTAACGAGCTTTGCCTTCATGATTGCCCAAAATTTTTCAATTGGGCGAAGTTCCGGAGTGTTTGGAGGGTTGACGTCTTTTGGTACAAAAACTACATTATTATCTTTGTACCAGTCTAAGACGGCCAAAACAGTGTCGAGCCATCGTGAGATCTCAAGAAGGGCAGAAGTCGTTTTTGGAGGCATTCGTCCTTGTAGATTTGTCCCTTGACGGTCCCAGAGGTGATGAAGGGCTGACTCATTTTGCCACATCCGCAAATCGCTTGTTAGACAAGGAATTTTTTGGCGAATTTCGACAGTTTCTTCTTCCGTACACTCTCCGGAACGGCCAACTTAGAGGTGGCGACGTAGTGTTCCTGTCCTGGAATTTGTTTGGTGTCGGCTTTAATGTAGGTCTCATCATCCATCACAATGCAGAACGGTTTTGTGAGCCTCTCCCTGTACAGTTTTCTTGCACGAGTTTTGGCCACCGAGTTCTGTTTATCGCTCCGATTCGGTGCCTTCTGGATCTTGTACACATGTAATCCAGAACGTTTCATTGTTTTCTGCACAAAACAAACTGAAACTTTCGCCTTTTTCGCAACATCCCTGATCGAAATGTTGGGATAACGCTCCGGATTTGATGTGCCACGTTTTTTGCCACTACCATTTTTCCGCTTGGCTGTCTTACGGTCCTTGAACGTTTTGATCACATGAGATACGGTGGAATGTGCGATTCCGAGCTGTTTTCCGATCCATCGATGAGAAGCGTTTGAGTTTTCGAAGTGAGTGCCCAAAATTTGTTGGCGCACTATTTCTTCATTCGAAGCCATCACTGAAATCACTCGACCGATTTTCACGAAACTCATTACACAATTGACACAACACAATTAAGTACATTCAGTTAAAATTTCAATAATTTTTACCAACACAGTCTTAAGTTGGTTTGTTGGAGCAAGCAGATCACAGAAAAATACGCTAGAAGATATTGTTTACAAATATTACATTCGACCTTTTGACTATTTTCCATTGTCACTGAAACTCAAAAAATTAGTTCAGTGGTACTATCAATCGTATCAAACACGCTCGTTCAAATCTACTCTAAATAGAGCAACTTTCACTCAGTTTCGTATTTCCATGCTAAATGTCAAACACTGAGTTACATGAAACAAGGAAACTATGTAAATGCTACTCATATTGTTAAAACGCTGCATTTATAAAAATAGAGAAATTATAATAAAGCTGTTCAAAGCGAAGAACGTGGTTTAGTCCAATGTTTAGTCGTTATCCGGAAATTGACCCGGAAACGGTTCGGAAGTTGAAAGGTAAGGAAAATGTTTTTTGTTTTGCCATATTCGCAGTCAGATTCAGATTTTGACCGGATTGGAGGCCGGATTGGCGGGCGGATTGGCAGCCAGATTGGCGGCTGAATTGTCCCATTGGTGGCCGGATTAGCAGCCAGATTTACGACCGTATTGGCGACCGAATTGGCAGCAGGATTGGCGGCCGGATTGGCAACCGGATTGGCGGCCGGATTGGCGGCCAGTATGGCGGCAAGATTGGCAGCCGAATTGGCTGTCGGATTGGCTGTCGGATTGGCTGCCGGATTGGTGGCCCAATTGGCGACAAGATTGACGACTAAATGAGCGGCCGGATTGACGGCCAGATTGATGGCCGGATTGGCGGCCGGATTGGCGGGCGGATTGGCAGCCAGATTGGCGGCTGAATTGTCCCATTGGTGGCCGGATTAGCAGCCAGATTTACGACCGTATTGGCGACCGAATTGGCAGCAGGATTGGCGGCCGGATTGGCAACCGGATTGGCGGCCGGATTGGCGGCCAGTATGGCGGCAAGATTGGCAGCCGAATTGGCTGTCGGATTGGCTGTCGGATTGGCTGCCGGATTGGTGGCCCAATTGGCGACAAGATTGACGACTAAATGAGCGGCCGGATTGACGGCCAGATTGATGGCCGGATTGGCGGCCGGATTAGCGGTCAGTTTGGCGCCCGGATTGGCACCCGGATTAGCGACCCGATTGGTTGCCAGATTGGCGACAGGATTGGTGGCCAGATTGGCGGCCGGATTGGCACTCGGATTGGTGGTTGGATTGAGGGACGTGTAGAAAATGGTGGAAGGAATGGTGGCCAGAGCTGGAGTAGTGACTGCAGTGGTCGTCGCAATGGTCGTAAGAGTGAATGCCAGAATAGTGGCCGTTGTGGTGGGCGGAATGATGGCCGGACTTGTGGGCGGAATGATTGGTCATGGGATTGGCGGTGAGAGTGGCGCCCAGAATAGTGAAACATTTACCGTCGATTAGAAAACGCTAGAACACGTGTTGGTCAGGTGATCTCCAGCTGCCTTTGAGGATATTTTTGCGGGGAATGAATGCACTCCTAAGGAACTACTAAACCACGGAAGGCCGCAGAGTTCACGCATCGTTTACCGTTACCATTGACCGTCAATCGATGTGGTATGCAGGCTGTTAGGCCCAATTGCCGGTCTGTATATTGCCTCCCGTCCTACCTGAGCATTCATTACACCATTGATGACTTTAATTTCGTGCCGCGGTCAGCCATCATACGCTTTTTGCGCATAGAATGCTTCTTTTTCGTCATAATTGGTGATGATGTTGTAATTGAAGAAACGGCCCTTAATCCTAAGCTAACACGTTCTCGAAAAATCCAATCACGTGTTAACGCATTTTGCCCATCACTACAAAGCTGGTGTTCAGCTTCTTGGTGATGCCACAGCTCTGGTAAATAGTAGTCACTCGATGCCAGCATTTCTGCACCTACTGCCCTGTTCAGTAAAATTCCATGCCTCACCGGAGCACCCTCGTGCACAGCACTGTTTTGAGTCCCAGCCGCTCCTAACATGAAGAACAGACACTGGTTTGAGCCGCCCCTGACATGTAGAATGGACTCTCAGGTAGATTGCACCCTTCGCAGAGAGCAGCCCTCCTTCCCTGTCAGCACATGACAAAGATCCCACCGGGGTTGGCTACCCGATCTTTCCTATGGTTACTCATAAGCCAGTCGGACTGGTATTGGACAGGGATAAAAGTTATAAGTGTCGGTGCATGGGATCTCAACGAGATCTAATTTATACCTATCCAATAATTAGCCAACCCGTTTGATTGCAAAGTCAGATTCTGTTGATAAAATGTAAGATGCATTTCAGAACTAGTAAATGTTTTAAGGTAATGCTAGATTATATTTCAGTCACCACTGTGACTTAAATAAGCTTCGGAGGGAAAGAGAGATAGATTGCGGTGAGAATTGTCAAAGCCAGCCTATACATGACTGTTTGCAGTTGAAATACTGGCAGCAGAAGGTATACAAAGATGTCGAGCATTTGTTTACATGCTCATGTTTAATTCTAGTTGTTTCCACCTATACATTTGAAACAGCTTGACCTATTTTTTCAGTCTTCTTATGATATTACATAACAAGCCAACATTTGTTGATTTTTTTCCTGAACTTAGTTACTTTATAAACTCCTGATAAGTGCCAACCTGAACGTGTTGCCCAATCGAACAATATTGGGCCATCGTCAAGCGGAATCTTAAGAAGACTCAAAAAGCGGTTGTGAGCGAGAAACAGTTCAAGTCAAACTGGCGTTCTGCGGCGAATAAAGTGGACAAGGAGACTGTACGAAATCCTATGGCAGGTGTTAAACGAAAGACCCGACAATTCGCTTTCGGTAAAAAGGAAGCTTAGCTGAATATTTCTCCTGTATTCTGTATTAACTGAATTTGAAAAAGAAAATAATTTGAATTATTTATAAGAACTTTGATCGTCTCACACACATTACTGTAAAACCAAATTTTGATCGGAACACCCTTTAGGCTAAGTACTAATTTGACTACCCTTAAAACTAATGCACACTGCTAAAAATAATGCAAATTACAATTACACGAGTTGTCGGGTCATGTAATACAACAAATGACTAAAGGCCAGTATTGACCTAAAAAGTAAAGAGGTTACGGAATTTTGTTCAATATTACCAAGCGGAATTTTAACAATTGATCTGCATGGAACGAAATGTCACCAATCGAGCAGCACATTTTTCCGAAAGTAAAAGTGACAGTTCCCATTAGTTTGCGTAGGAACCTTACAAATTCCAATTTTATTTTTCGTTCTTTTCAGGTGGATACTGCTGCAGAAATTTCTTTTCGATTCTTTACCTTTCCGTTTTAGTTAACGGAATTTAACATGGGTTTGGGATGGAATTTTTTTTTCTTTCGAACGCGATACCGACCTTAATTTAAAAAAATCGCAATAGCTTTAAAA